>VXAC01001653.1:488733-729280 GCA_013399225.1 Rhipidura dahli
CCCCACCCCGCACCGGCATCCTAAAATTATCGTGTTCCTCTGGACCTTATTTAAAAATAAACTACTTGAATGACTAATTAGATCCAAGCCGTTAGAAGCGCGCTGGACGGCTTCCACGAACCCTGAATGTGTGCTCTAAATCTTTCAGAAATTGTTACTGCTTGCGAGGAGGTAGACGGGATGTGACCTGGCACACCATTCACACCGTTTTTAGTTACAAACTGCGATTTAATCCACACTTAGGAGAAACGGAGGGGAGCGGGAAGAACCAACCCGGGTTCTTTTCTCAGGCTTATATGCCCCAAACTGATCAGCTGCTTCTCAGTTCCATTCAGAACTCGGTGCTTTTCTCGACTGGAGAGAAACAGAAGCCCTTTTCTTCATGTATACCATTCATACAGCATTATAAAAGAGCAGAAGCATTTGGAAAAGCAAGCTGAAGTGTCATCCCAAAAGTTGGGAATGGTATTCACGGATTGGAACTCGAGGTAGCATAACCCAGGAGCAGAGTAGTAGATTGCACCTCGAACGAAACCTTGTAAGGGTGCGAGAGAATATCACAGAATATCACTTTTAGAAAGAACACTACCCATTGTAGGCTTTGCAAACCATCATTAGCAGAGTGACCCAAACACCCTGAAAGCTGCTTTCAGAGCTGGCCTATGTGATGCTACAGCAGAGAGGAGAGCAGGCTCCTGATGTCTCTGCTGCTCACTGTAGCTATACAGCCTGATGATAGATTAAGGAGATGCTGCCCACACAATGAAAACTCAAGCAATGACTTTTTAGTCAGCATCAAGCATCAAAGTCAATTGAAAGCAACAGAAGTAGTTTTAGTTATCATTATATTGTTTAATGTAGCTCCAAGTCATTGCTGTATGGGAATTCAGGCATTGCCAAAAGGTATATATCAGTTTGCAAACAAGTAGAGTTTAACAATAGCATATAGCAATTCCTTGGATTTCAGATTTTATAAAAGTTTTATTTTATAAATCCAGGTTTTAGGACAAAAATAGCAGCCCCTGCCATTTTAAAGAGCACAATTTTTGAACTAAAGGCACCAAACAGCCTGCAGCAGCAAATCAGTTAATGAAAAATTAGGCAACTGGAATATGTCAGTGGTAGACACATGATGTTCACTAGTGTTCACATGATGTAATATCACACTGTTAGGTAACAGCATGTTTCCTATGCATGTGTGGCCTGTTCCAGCTTCCACTGAAACCAAACTCAGACCTCCTCTTAATTTAAAAAGTAACTGTGTGTCTCCCTGAAGATGTACAATCTCCAGGCCCTGCAATAAAAAAAGACACAAACAATGCAAAAATAAAATTCTCTTCCAGACGAAAATCTCCATCTTGAGTCCTGCTGTATAGATATTGCCCTAACTCAGATTCCTGAAATATTTAGGACTTCTGCTGTTCCTGTGTAAAAAACATGGGCTAGGCACATGGGCTATTGGTACATTATTTCACTGGAGTTACACCAGGAAGGAGTTTGATCTTCTTACATATTTAGATCTTTTATTCCTTTCCTTTTGTTCTTCCCTCCTGTCAAACAGGAACAATAAAGAGATATTGGAGTGCTCTCTTTTCCTGTGCTAAAGAAAAGTTTAGAAATAAATTAATAACCAGCCTTTTGAGAATAAGATCGTTCTTTCTGCATAGAAAAGCAACACAGACAGAAATAGTGACAGTTCATTAACTGAGATGGCAAAATACAAGGTGGTTGTAGACACTGGGGAGAATGTATGGCCAGAAAGTCTCTGTGTGAATACAGATTGCTGGTTTTCATTCTTAATAGACCCATCAACACAAACTCATCCAGTTTATAATCATAAAAGGAAGGTGGTTAGGGTGTTCTTCAGCAACATGCACTTAACCTTCGATTTATCCTTGCTCTTTGGGTTTTCTGTGCTGATTGATGGAGCCTCATGACACAGTAATCTTTTCAGAGCTATTAAGAAGAGGAACTCCATTCTGCATAATCCAACAGGTATTTTTTTTAATTCAGTTTCCCTTTGATCTGTTATAATACAGAATTAAATTACATGGTCTGAATTAAAACTCTACTAAAATGTGTGTCCTTTTAGCTTGCTCTTTCCTGTGGTTTTGTAAAGACAGTTCATAATAATGTTTCCAGTGGTGCAATGAGAGGGATTGTCTTTTGATTTTCAGCTTGATTTTTTTTCCTTTAATTATTAGATGAAAATAATTATTGCATCCCTACTGAACTCAAAGACATGCAGTGATGTTTCATGTTTAAGCAATCTTAGTCTGGTGAGTGAGCCAGCTTCCATTCCGTGAATATGGACCACAAAGAGAAAGGCTCATTATGAGACACAGGTTTTGTCCTGTGGTTTGAGCTGAACAACTGACAAATAAGTTTTGTGAAGAGCTTCTACATTTACAGCAGATGGATATATTTACCAGTATTCATGTGGCTGAGGTGCAAGCAGCAGAAGAGTTGGGCACATTGCAAAGTTATTGGATTAATCTGTCTAACATTTCTGAGGACTCTGCGCAGATATTTTCAATCCTGGGCAGGAGTTATCTGCCTTGAAATTCAGAAACATCTTTCCTCATGCACAAAAATAAATCTGTCCTTGAGAGCTTTCTTCTTTCCACCAGCCCTCCCCATGATGTAATTTCTGTCCTTATGCCAGTACCTTCTGTGTTATTCTTGGTCACCACTGAGGAGCCTCTACCCCATTGACAGAGCTTTGGCAAATGTTGCTGCTGTCCTGTTGCTCTTACTGGCTGGTGTTGTGGAAGCTATCGGCACTACCTTCCACATGTCTTTCTTGCTGGTACTTCTGAAAGCTTGCCTGAATCCCAAGGTCGCCCAGGCCTCTTTTCATATGACCATAGTTACTGGGTCTTCTTCCATGACTTGTCTGGCTTCCCAGCTAGGGTTAGCCTTGTTAAATTCCCTTCAGAGCCCTTCTGGATAGCTCTGAGGTAAAAGCATATCACATGTGTTGCAAAATTCATTAATTTTTGCAATACTTTTAGCAATCTTGATTGTGCCTTACCATTTGTGTGGTGATCAGAGCTCTACAGCTGTGGGGCAAAGCAGACCTTCTGTCACAGCACCCTTTACTCTTTTTCTTCTTATAAACAGCTACATTGATTGTTGCTTACTTATTCAGATGAGAGCAGAGAGAGAGAGCAGGAAGGCTTATAGTCTTTCCATGTTGGCAAAGCAGGTGCGTGGCCAGAAGTAAGTCAAAATAGGAAGGCGAAAAACTGAAAACGAATGAATATCAGCCAGCTGGGCACTCAGGAAGAGAGCTCCTGTGCTGAATGTTCAAAACAAGTTTGACCTGGTCTAAAATTTACAAAGCTGGATAGGGTGAACCAGGCAGCAAACACCAAAAAGATGCACAGATTTTCTGTGGCTGCCATGACCATGCATAGTGTATACCTGCGTAACATATGATGTGATATACACAATGTGATATGACATTTATGATGTGACATGAGAACAGAGCATGGCTTCCCAGCCTCTTTCCACTACACTGCTGACCTGTCCTAGAAGGCACCACTGCACACCAAAGAAATAGAGAAGGTGTGAAATGTACATTGCTTTTAAAAGACCCAGAAGCCAAAAATGCAGACCCTCAAAACCCTGTCTTTTGTGAGTGTGTGTGTTTGTGCATTACCTGCCACAGTGGGATCTGTGGACTTGGCAATCACTGAATTCCAAATAGCAACGTTCACCATGAGTACTAAAAGTACTTTTCTTGCTGTTGATTTGAGTTTTATTTGTCCATTTTATTTAGCTCCAGGGAGACTGTGAGGGCCCAGTTGCATTTGGTCTGGCTCCCAGGCTTACTGCATTTGAGGGCCAACTTCGAATGTCAAGTGGTCTCTGTGTGGTGGATGAGTAAACCTAACACTGACACCTCTAGAGAAACAGGGAATTAATCACTGAGTTTCTTCTTCACACAGAGGACATTTTTCAAGCAGTAACTTAATACTGCCTTGGAAATGAGAGACAACGTCAAGGTTTTCAAGAGGAAGTTATTCTGATTTTTTTTTTTTTANCTGGCAGGAGCGACAGCCGCCAGCATAAAGGGCCGGTCCGGGCGGAGTGCTCTCTCCGGCTGCCGGGGAGCAGCCACGAGCGGGACCGGCGGCAGGACCGCCGCGCTCGACTGACGGCCGCGCCGGCCAACGGGAGGAGCCTCGGCTGCCGCTGCCCCCGCCCCGGAGCCGCCGCCGCCGCCCGCCTCCCCGCCGCCGGGGCGGGGGAAGGGGTGTTTCCATGATGTCACGGGCAGCGCCCCGGACAGGTGGGGAGCGGTCCCCGAGGGGACGCGGGGACAGGAGCCCNTTTTCCTTTAAGAAGAGAAGTTAAACAAACTGGCAATTGAAGATTCTGGATTTCTCAGTCTTGTGCTGGTTTCATACATACCAGATGCTGTTTTATAACATTTATCCTCCTCCCCCTCATTGGTGACTATTACTCATTCGGCCAAGTGTTCTGGGATTTTAGTATTTATCTAAAAGGCAGTCAGATGGAAAAAAAAAATTAGTCCAATTGTTTTTCATATTACTTAAGGCAGAAAACATCAGAGTACATGGAGGTTTGCTGTATTCAGCAAGCATGTTTACAGAGATGGGATACAGCTCTCTGCAGAATCTGGCAACCAGACGCTGTTCAGCTGGCAGAGGGCAATACAGCTATTAGGCAACAGCGTAATTCGGTGCTCTGTGGGCCAGATTATTCCTCCCTAGTGATGCAGGTCTGGTCATTCAGATTGATAGTGAAGGTTTCTACCTGGAGTAGGAGAGACAGAAATCTCTCATGGGGCACAAAGGATTAGCAGAGATACTCCACACCCACAGGTCCTTCAGCTTTCTAGAGTCTCACCTAGATGCAGATGGAAGACTTAACACATTTCAATTGTGTCCATTGCAACCAAAGTTTCTACTGACTTCACTGGGCTCTGGGTGAGGCCCAGGCATACTTCTTGTGTTATTCTTTCTCCTTAAGTATTGCACACAGCATGGAGCACTTCAAATCCAGAGGTTAGGTCCCTGCTCTTCTTTTCTCAGAGAATCTGCACACAGATTCTTTAGTTTTTGATGACTGTCACACTTTCTGCTGGGAGAGTACGATCCCAGTTTCTCTTATTAGTACTAGCATTGCTGTTCCTTTCCTTTGAATACACACGACAGGAAAAAATGTGGAAACACTAATGCACAAAACCTGCTAATGCCAGGTTATTTCATTCTTTTGGGACCATGAGCACAGAAGGTAAGATAAGACACTGAAGTAATATCTGAACGATCATGAGATAGATACCTTTGCATTTCACTTCAAAGGAAAATAAATTATATTGCTCAAACCTTGTAAATTGGACCTACAAGGTACAATTCCTGCCAGTATGAACAAAGTTTTCCATTGTGTGAACTCCTTGAAATTACTAGTACTTCATTTGAGTGCATGTGATACTCAGCAAGTGTCAATAATGGCAATAACAAGCACGACCCAACAACAATGACCACACAACAATGTGTGCAAGTCCAGCTACCGACAGTGAACTTAGCAAACAGTTATTCCTGACTGGCGTCAGAATGGAAGAACAGAGAACCAACTCTCCTCATGCTCACTTGAAAGTTAGACTTCTGGCTTCCAACCAAAGCGCTGCTTCAGAACCTTCCTGCTCCAGTGATCAGACAGTCTCCTAGTTCTCAGACTGGGCATAGTTACACCCAGTTTGTGTCTATTGATCCGTTGCACCCTGTCATGGTTTAACCCCAGCCAGCAGCCAAGCCCCACTCAGTCACTTCCTCACTCCCCCACCAGAGAGATCAGGGAGAAAATCAGGAAGGTAAAAGCAAGAAAACTCTTGGGTTGAGATACAGAGAATTTAATAGACAAGGCAAAAGCTGCACACACAATCAAAGCCAAACAAGGAATTAATTCACTGCTTCACAAGGGCAGGCAGGTGTTCAGCCATCTCCAGGAGAGCAGGGCCCCATCATGCATAATGGTTACTTGGGAAGACAAACTGGAAATGTCCCCCTCTTCCTCCTTCTTCCCCCCACTTTACATACTGAGCCTGATGCCACATGGTCTGGAATATGCCTTTGGTCAGCTGGGGTCACCTGTCCTGGCTGTGTCTCCTCCCAGCCTCTCTTGCACCCCCAGTCCCCTCACCAGCATTACAGTAGGAAAAGCAGAAAAAGCCTTGGCTCTGTGCAAGCCCTGCTCAGCAATAATAAAAACATCTCTCTACTATCATCACTACGTTCAGCACAAATTCAAAGGCAGCCCAAGTCTAGCTGCTGTGAAGAACATTAACGCTACCCCAGCTAAAACAAGCACAAACGCCCAGATCTGCACCTCAGTAACACTTAGTGTAGCAAAACTATCCACTGTCACAGCAGTTAGACACATGTACATAGGTAAGAATTTCACCAGATAACTGCCTGTTGCTGCTGTGAATTAACTACTCATTTTGCATCAGGAGATTTCCATCAGGAAAATTACTCAGTCTGACTACCAAATTACTGGGGGAAAAACTAAGCTAGGTGGGTTAAGTTCTTCTGGTAGAGAAGTAGCCTCTCCTCTTTCTGTACGGCAACCATTAGTGTCATGGCCTGAGTTTTAAAACAGTTCAGATATATACTATTAAGCTTACTTCCCATTTTTACTGCTGCTAGTAGACCTTATTTGACAGAAAAATATGTATCCCCAGACATCATAACCCTGTCTCCACACAAAACAAGTCAGTAAGTCCAGGCAGACTTTATTTTTTTTATTTGCCACAGGCCAGCAATGGTTCCAGGCAGAAGGAACACCAAAGAAATGAAATCTTCCGTTCTATTTGAAGTAACATTACTGTTCCAGGCAGCAGCATCAGACATCTAGAGTTGTTGAAATCAGTGGAAAATCATCCTTTAAGTTCAACAATTTTTGTGTCAGATGCCTCACCTGATGGATCAAAATGCTGAGTAGCTGCAATTTGCCCTTACGTCTCAAGATACTGATGAGAATCCAGGCAGCTGTGGGAATACAAGTACTTCCCCCCACTACTGCCTTTTGATACTTGAGGCAAGACAGGCCACACAGGCTATTGGTCAATGCATCCTTTTATCCATGCTGTTTTTCTAAGAGTTTGCTGCTGAGGAATGGGTCTCCTTGGTTAAGAAAGTTTTGAAAATGATAAAGCAATGAGAGCCTTTAATTGAACCCAAAGGTGATTGCTGAGAAAGAGAAGAACAAGAGTATTGATGGCATTAGTGCCACACTTTGACACAACTGGCTGACAAAGTAAAGTAGAGGAAAAGCAAACCTCCCACACAGCCCGCCTTGGGCAAACACAAATATAGAGGTCAAAAGCAAAAGGTATGAAAGACTTACTCACCTGCAGCCCAGGTAAAGCCAGTTCTTCAGTCATCTCAATCAACCCAGTTGCTGATCAGTCACTTAGCACAAGTTCAGTTAACAGTGCCCTCAGCCATGACAGAGATGTGCAGCTGCCTTTCCAGTTTTCTGCCTCCAGTAGATGTGTCAGAAACAGATATCAGCATAAGGTTTTGAAGTCAGCCACTCTTAAAATCTCCTTTTGAATACAAATAGATAGAGATTTACCAGCTGCTAAGATTTTTATTTCAATAAGCTGTCATTTTAAAATAGAATTTTAAAAAAACCCTGAACAAATCAAAATCAAATAAAAACAAACCTGTTGACAACTTCATCAAATATTATACCAGAAATGTTGAGGTCATTGGTCTGTACACATTTGAAGGAACCAAGTGTGAACAAGTGTATTTTATAATCTTTAAAAGCAGCAAGTCCTACATTCATAACTGAAGAAGGAAAATATTTGGCAGAGACATGGATCTGTTTATGCACACTCATTATGTCCCAGGGCTCAGTACTGGGGCCAGTCCCGTTCACTGTCTTTACCAATGACCTGGGCAAGGAGATTGACTGCCCCTCAGTCAGTTTGTGAACAACACCAGTTTGGGCAGGAGTGTTGATCTGCAGGAGGGCAGGAAGGCTCTGCAGGGGGATCTGGACAGGCTGGATTGATGGGCCAAGGCCAAGGGTATGATATGTAACAGGATGAAGTGCCAAGTCCTGCACTTGGGTCACAACAAGCCCAGGCAGTGCTACAGGCTGGGGGAAGGGTGGCTGGAAATTTGCCCAGGGTAAAAAGACCTGGGGGTGCTGGTTGACAGCAGCTGAATATGAGCCAGTGTGTGCCCAGGTGGCCAAGAGGGCCAATGGCAGCCTGGCCTGTATCAGCAATAGTGTGGCCAGCAGGACCAGGGCAGGGGTTGTCCCCCTGCACTGGGCACTGGTGAGGCCACATCTCACATCCTGTGTCCAGTTTTGGGCCCCTCAGTTCAAGAAAGACATTGAGGTGCTGGAGCGTGTCCAGAGAAGGCACTGGAGCTGGGGAAGGGGCTGGAGCACAGGTCCTGTGTGCAGTGTCTGAGGGAGCTGGGGGAGTTTAATCTGGAGAAAAGGAGGCTCAAGGAGGACCTTATCACTCCCTACAACTGCCTGAAAGGATGCTGTAGGCAGGTAGGGGTCAGCCTCTTCTCCAAAGTGACAAACTATAGAATGAGAGGAAACACCCTCAAGTTGTGCAAGGGAAGGTCTAGAAAAAATTTGTTCACCAAAACGGTTGTGAGGCATTGGAGCAGGCTGCCCAGGGAGGTGGTAGAATCACCATTCCTGGAGTTATATAAAACACATGTAGATGTGGCACTTTGCAACATGGTTTAGAGGTGAACCTGTCAGTGCTGGGTCTTCTCCAGCCCAAAGATTCTATGAGTATCACAATAATTAGTATAATATAGTATAATATAGTATATAGTATAGTAATACTATAGTATACTATAGTATACTAATTCTACTATATACTATATACTACTATACTATACTATACTATACTACTATTATATAGTATACTATACTATTAGTATACTATAGTATAGTATACTATACTAATTATACTATAGTATTAGTATAATTAGTATAATTGAATGGCAGGAAATAACTACCTGTGGGGAATTCAGGGTTATCTTGGTTTTTACAAGTAATAAAGGCAAAAGACTCCTGGAAACATCTTTGAAAAGGTGAAATTAAATCACATTACATAACTGGGAGCATGTGATACAAGAATGTCCAGTAAAAACTAAAATAAGAAGCATCTGAATTCAAAAAATTCATCCCACGAAATGAAAAATGGCCTTTGAATTCAATGACCTGTTTAAGTGACTTCAAAGAGCTAAGGCAATGTGTTATGGCAAACATTTACTCTGCAAGGAGAAAATGAAAAAAACATAATATTCGCTCTTTAAAGTGGAACTTATGTTGATTTTAGGAATCTCACAGGTTATAGAGTTTTCGTCAATATTGAGATAAAGAATTGAAGGTGCATTTCTGAGGCAACTGGGGGACTATTATAGACTGGATTATTGTTTGAGTGGACAGTCATAACAATAGGGGGAGAAAAACTAGCAAGTGCCTCTCATGCACTGGTTTTGATAAGCCAAAATGAAATCACTTAATAATGGTGAGAAGGAATTTCTTTTCTAAGATGCAAAGATTATTTCAGTAATAAAATACTGGCTAGTGAAGGATGAAGAGATGAAATTAATTGAGAGCCTTGAAACACCGTCAATAAATTCTTTTTCAAAGAGTTAAAGGAACTTGAGAATCAGATGTGAAAGGTAAAGTCAAATAATGAGTTAAAAACTATCCAAGAGAGAGAATATGAAGAGCTAGAATAAATTACTGCCTCTTAAAATGGAAAAAGGTTAATAGCAGGATGCCCCAAGGACCCTGGCTGGAACCACTGTTCTGTATATTATTCAGAGGCTGGAAGGATGAATGGTCTGGTAGTAAAATTTGCTTGTGATACAGATTATTTGGGTTTGGCACAGTTTGGGAGGATTACGAAGAATAGCAGATGGATCTAATAAAGCTACTGTAAACGTTTGGAAGCAATATAATTGTAAATGAAATACCAACTGCCATAGTTTAACCCTAGCAGCAACTAAGTATCATGCTGCTGCTCACACACTCCCCCTCCCCAGTGGGACAGGGAGGAGAACTGGGAAAGGGTAAAACTCGTGGTTTAAAATAGTAACAGTTTCATAATTGAAATAAAGTCAAGTAAAATGCTAATACTACTACTACTAATAGTAATGAAAAGGGAGGTAACAGAGAGAGAGAGAGAGGAATAAAACTCAAGGGAAAAAAAACCCCAGTGATACACAATACAGCCGTTCACCACCCACTGAATGATGCCCAGCCCATCCCTGAGCAGCAACTGCCTCTCCCAGCCAGCTCCCCCCAGTTTATATACTGAGCATGATGCTTTGTGGTGTGGAATATCCCTCTGGAGAGTTCACATCAGCTGCCCTGGCTGTGCTGCTCCCTCATGGCTTGTTTGCACCTCCTCACCAGCAGAGCATGGAAAACTGAACAGTCCTCGGTTGAGAGAAAGCACTACTTAGCAACAACTAAACACCAGTGTGGTGTCAACATTATTCTCATACTCAACCCAAAACACAGCATTACACCAGCTGGTAGGAAGAAAATTAACCCTGTCCAAGACAAAATCAGGACACCAACGAAGGAAATTCAAGATAAGGCTTGTTGGAAGGAATGTGGGTTGTAGCACACTTGTGTGCAGTGGGCTCTGGTTGAACTGCAACTTCCAAGGACAGCTCTATGCACAACTGGCAAGACAGACCATTAAAAAAGCACCAGTAAAACTGCCAGTGTGGTTGCTGTCATCTCGAGACTGTTTGCAAATATGAACTGACTAGCCAAAAAGTTTCAGCAAGAAAAGACTCAGAAAATGTCAAGGGCCAGATTCAAAAATGGAACTAGATCTTGGAAAAGATGCATGAGAACCAATACCCCCTTCTTCCTGCAAGGGAAGTCCATATGCCATGGGGGAATGCCACAAGCTGTGCCAAAGGGTGCAGATTGAATTGTTTCATTTACTTGGAAAAAAAAAAAAAAAAGGAAAACAATGAATCCCTGACTTTGGCAGTGATTAAACTATTTCCAAGAAGATGCAGTGCTTTATTGTCTTTACCAATCCAGTGTGTTAAATTAGTTGCATCCCCCCCAAAAAAAAAACTTGATTCCTGTCAGGAAATGTTTGATTCCCAGAAAATGCTTTAGACAGGAGGTTAGGGCTGCCACTTCATGCTTACTCACTGAAGAAGCAGGAACAGTAGAGTTGGAGGGTTAGACTGTACTTTCTCCTACTTTTCCTCTAAGCAAAATATTTCTTGGAGGCTGAATGGAACATTTGTGTCAAATGAACCAGCGTTTTCCAGGGTTTATTTTGACAAGAAGATAGACTGTAGTCTTGATTGTAATCAATTTTTGTTTAAATTGTCCAGTTTAGCTGTCAAATCAATTTGTGGTGCTCAGGATGCAAATGCATGCTGTCAGTTCATCCAATACATCTGCTGAATGTTCAGCAGCTGTCAAGAAGTGAGTGAAGTATTAACATTTTTAAGAAGAAAATGAGAGCTAATAAACAAAACAATATGATACCATGCAGCCTTCTTTTGGTCTTCACTTTGTCAGTTAACAGCAGGCTGCATCAGAGCCCTTGAAATGTAAAGATATTTTTCAAAGACATCCCACATAGCTTTTTTGTGTGGCTTTTCACATTTCCACTCCCTCATTTCATCACTCTCTTTTCTCTTTTGTTCCCTCACCAGACTCACATGTACCTTAAGTGCAGACCCAAACAATTCTACCATTTTTCCTTTGTATCCCCCTCTCACCTCCTCAGGTGGCCATCCTATCACTTTTGGATTTGAGACTGAGAATAACTTGAATTTGAAAAGCACCTTTTTGCTAAAAATCTCTATGCTTTCAATTCTTGAAATCTCCCACCTAAAAGAAAATTATCCAGACATAACCAGCAGGACAAATCATAACTGTCATCGTAAAAGGTCCCCAGTGTCAGTGTGAGTTGTATATTCAATATCCACTCCCAATGAGCTGCTCGAGTTTCTGTGAGCCTGAGCAGCTCAGGGAGGAGGTGCCTAGAAAGGTGGCTGTCGTTTTATTCAGTGAATGTAGGCTCAGTGGCAATGACAGATATCTTCAAACTGCCAGCTGAAAAGATCTGAACCATTCAGGTGAGATTTCTGAATATAAATGGAAGAAAAAAAATTCAGAGTGAGAAACTTCAGAGGGAAAGAGAAGACAGTATGGCATGGGCAGCAGAACTAATGAAGTTTGCTCTCCTACAGATTTGTATCTCTACATGTTTCTCACAAAGCTCGACTCAATAACCACGGATTTCCCTTCATCTGGCAAAGCTCACCTACACGTCCCTCAGCTCTCCTACAATAGTTTCACTTCACTCCAGGTCCTCTAATTACGAGGCAGGGAAGAGGCCAGATGTGCTGTAGCTGAATTCAAGCTCAGCACCTAGTCAATCAATAACAAGATGAACAGGTCAGCCTGCTCTCACCCAAAAGAACAGTGCCTGAGTGCCTCCTTTTCCTGAATCATGAAGGAAATAATGGGCTTTTTCAACCTAACCACAGGGTTTTGTTACAATTTGCAGGAATTTTGCATATTTGCCAAAGCTGCCTGAAATCAGTCTGAGGTTCATAGTTATTAGAGGTAAATTGATAGTTGGGTGAACAAACAACTTGGCTGAGCAGGCATTGCTTCCTTAAGAAAACAGACTAAATATAATTTTCTCTTGGGAATGCCCAACGCTCTGGGGCCTTTTTTCAAAATGAACAGACTTAAATAATTTTCAGCCATTTTAAATTAAGTGAAGCTTAGCTATCTGAGCCAGCTGAAATAACTCCACAAATGGAAATTAGCTCATAGAAATACAGAAGAAAAAAAAGGCAGAAGAGTCTCTAATAAAATCTGCATTGAAGTACTGCAAATATGGAGCAGATTTCCAGTGAAATAATATCATCCTAGCCAACAGATTCATTCTTGTCTTTTTTAGCTTGTATGAAATAGAGGCAAGTAGGTTTTAATTTATATTAACCCATTCAAACCCAAAATAATGACAGCCTCCTCCTAGTCAGCTGGTGGAGAATTAACTAGGTGGCATGGTAACTCTGCTCACAGTGTGGAGGTGTCCCCATGGGCTCCCTGTGAGCTGGGTTGAATCTGGGAGCAATACAGCCATGCTCCCATGAGCAGGCACTCTAGGAATTACTGCATTAAGCTTATGCTAGTTTGATGAGCCCTGCCTAGTCTTTGCAGGTGCTGATCAAGTTTTACAAGTGTTTTTATTAACTTTGGTACTGTCTAGTCTAGTTTATCCTAATGCGTCTCTCATGATTAAGTTTGCAGGATTATGCTGACTAATTTTGCAGGATTGTGCTGCTGAATCCAGCTCAGCAAGCTGAGAGTGGCCTTCATGGGCTGCCAGGGAAGATAGAAACGTACAAGTTATTCCCAACCAGTCTCATTCTTCCAGTAGAACCCAGTCAGGATTCAGCAGTGTTTCCCCAGCCAGAATACACTTCAGTATCTGTTTGTCCTCAAGCATTCACCCCAAGAACTTTAATCCTAGTCCAAGCTAACACTGGGTGAGGAAGGTGAACATTTTCTGCCCTGTCTGCCCTAGGTGAAAAAATGACTTAAATTGTGAAAGGTACAGGGGACCGATATTTGGGTATATGTGTATGGGGGATAATGCCTAAAGCTGAACTTCTGGACCATCAAGCTCAGCCTAGAAGCCAGCTACTAACTGCAGCTGGTACAGGCTAGTAGCAAATTTTACTAATACCTGAACTAAAGAGAAGTGGTGCATCCTGAATCCTGCAGTTAATGAAGAGACATGAGAGAGAGCCACCAATTACATGGCTGATCACCTGAATCAGTGCTTCAGACTATTGAGACTGGGGAAAATGGGGTCTTTGCATTCAGTAAAGAAGAGCTGGTGATAAAATGACATGGTCCCAAAAATAAGTGGTCTCATTAAAAGGAAGGTGACCTGCAGAAAGAGAGGTGGAGATCTTGGATAGAGGAAAGGTCTTGAACATGCAGTAAGATCCTAGAGACCTGGGGGCTGTGTGGAGGTGAATGCCAGGGGATGACCTTGCTGGACAAATAGTGATGTTCCTGCTGGGAAGTGCAGTTGAGACTTAGAGGACATAACACCAGGGTGACAGTAGGACTCAGTATGTGAAATAATTAAGAAGGTAACAATTCTAATGTTGTTGGTTTTCAAGTAATCAGTTCCCAGATCAATGGTGGGTTGTCATCTGCTCTGTCTCAGCCATGACATTGTCTTATTTAAAGCAGTCTGAATTTCCAGGGCTAGCGATGATGTCAGATCTTGTGACTTCTGTGCATTTCTTTGCTATTGTAATCCAAAAGATAAAAAAAGAACATTGTCATATAATTATTGTTTTCCTCCAAAGATTTCTCAGCTGGTACAAAGGCACTCCAAAGCACACCTCTCAGTGGGAAAGGAACACTGACACTTTCAACCTTGAAAGTAGGCACCTGAACCAAAGCAATGCAGCATTAAAAGGAGACACGGGTCTGATTCAAAAAATTTCTGGTATTTTAAATATGTGTGCATGGGAAGGGCCTTTTTTGGATGCAATTAAAAAAATCTCATATGGAAACTCATCAATATTAGGAAGTCTGTAAACTGTTAAAATGTGTGCAAGTAAAATCAATTTATTAGGAATACAATTGATTTACAATGCAATAAAATTGACTGGCATACAGCTGAGTCACACTAATATTTATTTTTCAAAGAAATTGCCCACATCTAACAGTAAAAATTCTCAAGTGACTAAGCCCAAGTCCTTTTTGTGGTGTGAAGTGAAGCACTGGAGATTTTCAATGACATCCTACATCTTACTGCATTTTAAGCTCATCTAGATAATAAACACTAGCCTTGTATTAGCAATCTGCTTCTCTGTCTCCACAAAAAAAATTTTGACAACTCTTTCTGAAGGTCAGATATTTGCTTAAGTGAGGGGAATCTTAAGTGTCCATGTGTATGTAGCATTTTTCTCACTGTTTTTAACCAAGTCTTGCAAGCAGAGCTGAGAAAAGTCAGAGGTCTCTAGTTCCTTGATAACAAAGAGCCACTGTCTTTGGCAGCTCAATACCTTGCTCAGGGCAGGCATTTTCTTCTGACAGCATTTCAGTGATGCAATCATAAAAGCTGCAAACAACTATCTTCTCAGAGAGTTTCTGAAACTACTAGTGAGGACAGCAAGACAAAGTAGTGAGAACGCTGACTGTGATAGAACTCTTGGAAGGAAAAAGACGGTGTCACTAGTTTGGCATGCAATTTCCATTTTACTTTCTATTTCACTTTTTACTACTAGATCTTCAAAGTCCTAGGTTAGAACAATAAAAAATGCTGGTCTTCTTATTTTTTGCAGAGTAAACTTGTGGTCTTTTTATGTTTTTGGGGTTTTTTTTGTTTGTTTGGTTTTTGTTTTTTGGGGTTTTTTTCAGATTGTGCCCACTGTCTGTCTACAAAGAATACAGTTGCAGCAACTTTCAGCCTGGTGAAAAAAATACCATGCAAAGCCTCTGGTTTACTCTCTGACACCAGGCTTTCCAGTGGTCATTTCTTTCCTGACAAGGCACAACACTTTCTTTTAAGTAGGCACAACACTTTCTTTTACAGGTCCTACAGAATTCCACAATGCTTTACATCAGATCATATACATGAGGAGTAACAAGGATCCTGGAAATCTGGAGGTAATTAGCCCAAGACTTTTCAATTTGTTGTATCCCACTACTTCCTTGGAGGGTCACAAAAGTATTATTGATGCTGTGTTTTGCCTTAGGACTTCAATAAAATTCAAGTCATATAAGAGCATAACACTGAACTGCAAAAGGTGACACAGTTACCTTGACAAAGGGAACAGCAATCACATCTATTGCAGGTGGTATTCTTGGAAGTAGGTAACAGATCTAGACTCAGTCTCTATTTGGTACTAACTCTGACCTAGGCATGCTGCCAAGTGAAAAAAAAAACCCAGTCACCAAGGAAGTGGCAGATTTCTCTGTTGTAGACTGCTAGTGACTTTTCTACAAGCATTGTACAGCAGAATCTGGTTTCTTGCATAGCAGCAGCCCTTTCAAGGTCACAGCTTGGTAAGTCCAATCCATGTTTGCAGAACACCCACACTAAACACATCAGAAATCCAAGAGTAGGAAAAGGTGCTGAACACTATGCTTTGGGTAAGCTCTGGTTACCTGAGCTGGCTCTGTAGTGACTTGTGCCTCTAATTTGTAGAGATTGCTGCACCAAAAGAGAGAACCACTGCTGACACAAGCATGCACCCACTTCAGAACTGTGGCTCTTCCATCTGCTTACTGTGGTTATTCAGGAGATGTTCCCTGGCTAGCAAACACTCTTTTTTTTGCCATGCAAAACTTTCAAGCTGCTGTGGAAGTTTGTGTCTGCCTTCCTAGACATTATTGATTGGGGAGCTGATACAAAAACAAAGCTATGGCAATTGGGACTAAAGAGGGAAATAACTGATTCCACCAGCAGGAAAGCAAATGAAGTCTAACAAGCTACAAACGTGTTATTTGTCCTGAGCCCTAACCCATATTAGTAATCCATCTCTCACCCATGTTTCTTGCAGTATTGCTATCACCATGTCCCCAGTCTTTGTCTCTCCTAAATTCTCCTCACCTCAAGCTCCTCTTACAGTCCCTTGTCCTGTTCATACAGCATCGAAAGATCTGCTCATGTCCCTTGTTTACAGCCCTTGGGCTTTCTGCTGAGCACAAATGAGCACATGGTAGGAAGAGCTAGAGGCACAGTGACTGGTTAACCAGCTGCTTGCAGAGAGAAATCTAATCTGAGTTCCCCCTGCTGCTCCCTCTTTCCTGCTCCCATCCAGTCACCTGTCAGTTCTTCACATCTCAGAGATCTCTGCTCAGCCATCCCTCTTTGACACACACTTTATTTCCTTAAGTTGTGACAGCAAAAAATACAAACTAAACTGCTCTTTCTTTCTCTCTCTAAGAAAAACAACCCACAAAGAAGGATGTGCACACTTAGCATCCTTATACTCTGGACAGGGAGGACCCACAGAAGTGAGAACCTGGTGAAGGATTGGAGGTGTGTGGTGCTCCGAGTAGGGAAAGAACAACAAAAAATCCAGGGAAGAAAACTCAGATTCAGTTCTGTATTTCTTTCTAGCCAAGGCCAAAGTGTCACTTCAGCCCAGATGTTTGTGATACAAAATGTGAGTGGGACTGCATTCCTCCTGCCACCCTGGATTCCAGGGGACAATGGTGGCTCTGCTGCAGCAGCACCGCTGCTCTGCAACGGGGGAGGTGTGGGTGACATCCAAGGCATTACTCACATCCTTCTGTCTGCAGATAAGTGATGATGGCAGTCCCTGGCAGCTATCGTCCGGGAAGGGAGGCACCGTGCAAGTTCTCACATTCTTAATTATGACTTCTCCCTACCCAGCCTTCCCAGATCTGCAGATGTCATCTAAAGGCCACAGATATCTCAACTGTTATCAGCATTAACAATTCTGAGCAAATTCTAGTCCTCCAATACTGCTGTGGTCCACCTCAGCATCATGGGTGGCAATACAGATGAGTGTTGGATCAATCATTGTAGGGAACCTGAGACAGCTACACAAAACAATCTAACAGCTCAGTTTAGCTCTGCACAAACACTTTTTCTAATTTCAGGACAGAAGTAATGTAAGTGTGAAACTCGGCCAACAGCTGTGAAAACCACAGATTGGTCACAACCCCAGCCATCAGACCAGGCATGGAACAGCATACACAACCTCATTTCTGGGAGAGATCGCAAAGCCTACAACTAGCATCACAGGGGAGGAAAATGCAGCCCTGTTGATTCATATATATATATATATATAAAATATTTCCCATGGAAGTGTGTGGGAGTTTAGCCTTTTACCATAACCTAAATTTTAAGAAAAGCAATAACTTGTTTCCAGTTCAATAACAGAAGCATATGACACTTCATATTAGCCTGAGAAATATGGAAGGACAGAGTATGATGTAATTCTCCTCTTTGATGTTCCATATTTTGCAAATTCATGATATTTATGTGCTATGTTAAGCCATTTGAAGAGATGCTGCCATCCAGAAGCAGCAAATAAATAAGAGTGAAAGAATATATTTGGAGAGTCATAAGGCCACATCTTATCAAGACTCCTAACTAATAAATATAGCACAGCTATGATCAGATGTTTCTAGGCTGTCATATTTTGACTTATAGAAAAATAGAATAGACAAGCAAAATTCTCAAGTAAAGATTGATATGAGTAGCTGAATTTAATGACCTGACTTCCTTAAACACCAACAAACAAGTAGATAAGGTCTTGCTTCAAAACACATTTCTCTCCATAGATACTGCACCAGAAAGCTGTGCCACAAAGATCTGATTTTCTCCTCTTAATGCTAACAAAATGATGGCTGAAGCAGATTTTAGGGGCTTCGTTCTTTTTTGAGCACTGGCTATGATCTCCTGAAAGATGCCAAAGGAGCCCAACCAATTTACACAAACCAGAAATCTGCCTGTAAGAAACTATAAACAGAAGCTGTGGTGTAGGAGACTTGTGATAATGAAGTTAGGGATGACTGGCAGGATGGGAATACAACTTCCCACAGCACCTTGAATTTGAAGCCTGTATCCTGGTTGTATCCTGATTTTTATAGAAGGTCTGTAGCTCTTTTTTTGTGTTCAAAACCAGCACTCTGGGAAAAGAAGCAGCTATGCTAGCAAGAAGGGGGAAAAAAATCAAAGAAAATTTTCAATGTTCCTTACTCTCCATTGCTAAGTGGCATAAAATTACAAATCAAGAAGTGTTGGTCTGTGTTTCCTGGTCATTCAGTTCACTATAGTATGGAGCAATCTCATACTACCAAGTCATTCCAACTATCACAGAAACACCCCCCATTCTACACAGCTTCTCTGCTGTAGCTCCACACGAGTGATAGCCAAGAGTGCAACTACAGAAATCTAACTTTAGATCATTTGTTCTGAAGCTGTGCTGCTGCCAGCAGAAAGCAAGCTTAAAAGGACATGTTTCTCCTAATACTACATATTTTTGCAATTTTACCACTCCTTGCCAAATGCAAGAGTTCAAGCTATTGTAGCTCTGGAAAGCTAATGGAGATGAGCCAATTTTTACCACTCAGTTCCTGGCTTTATTTCCACATTCCTGTCCACCCACTTGTTCTGTATTGTTCCATAAAACCACCTCATGCCTGGGCTATTTATTTGCAAATGCATTATGTTACTCTAATTACAGTGAGAGAATAGACGGACTTGCTATTTCTATGTGAAATATGGTAATTGTAGCATCATTTAAATAATTTTGGAAAAATTATCAGCTCTGAATAAAGAACACAGTGAATGAAGGAGTAAAACACAACCACGAAGTAGTCCTGGTAACTCAGGAATGTGAGTCAAGCGTTTCAGAAAGTTTGAGGATTTGGGAAAATTGGTTCCTGTACAGAACCCCCCTCACCTCCCCAAAATAAAAACTCCTCCAGGATGCTTGCTAACACTGTTGAAAGAAATTTGTTTCTTTATATAGCTTGCAGCATACAAAACTTTAGAGAGAGAGTCAGGAGTTGACGGAAGGGATGAGTCAGTGACTTAGAGAAGGCAAGAGGATTGTGCACACGTGGGGCAGCAGGAGTGACGCAGCAGTCCTTTCCTGTAGGACACGGCAGAAGTGCAAAACAAAGGAGACTTGCAGTTTGTGAGCAAAGGGACACACTTTAACAAGTTAAGCCAATTTATCTGACTGTGGAAAATCAACATGCATTAAAGCCCCAAATGGCTGTCCTTGTTTAGGATTAAAGTGGTCCTAATGTGACTAAAGTGGTCCTTAATCCTTGGGGATTTAGTCCTTGATGAAAGAGTGCTCTGAATTGATTCAAAGGTATTTTGTAGAATAAAATCTCAATGTGCAGGTTTCTCCCTTTTCAAGTTATGTCAACTGACTTCATACTTCTCCCTGACTCACCATAACGTTGCTGATTTTCCCCATGAAACACAACCTTAATTTGAAACATGAACATTTAGAGTGACAGGACAGAACTAGTCTTGGGTAAATTGCAGCCAAGGGCTGTGTTGGGAGCACTGAGGGCTGAATAACACAATTCAGAGAACAGGTAAAACCAGGACAAAAACACTAACCTGACTTGCCCTAAGATAAAAATTTCGAGGGAAAAGCCCAGAAGCCACCCTAGGCCAACAGCACACAAGACACTGATCCCAGGGAAAGCCACCCTTGCTACCTAGGAATCACCTTGTGTTTTAGCTGCAGTAAACCAGCCAGGGCAGACTTGCCTTAGTTCAAGAAACTGTGTCACATCCTTTAGGGCAGAAAGGAGGGAGTTTAGGGTTTTCCAAAGGTATTTCACAGCTCAGGGTTAGTTATAAGAGAGTCATGATGACACTTTGAGAGAGACAGCAGTCCCTGCCATGGGCACTTCCCCATCTGATACAAAACACACTGTGGTGCTTACAGATGAGGAGAATTACATTCCTCCTGATTTCCCCCCACAAATCCATCTCTGCAAGGCCTAAGAAGATAAACCCAGAGAAAGGCAGGACATACTGATCTCCAGGGCATATCCAGCTTTCAGCCTTCTGCATTTGGCTTCAAGATGGGATGTCAGCACCAAATGCATCTGCTTGTGCAGAGCAGCACCCGTCTGCTAGACCCTGGACATGGCTCAGGTTAATTTTACACAGCCCCAGCAGCTGTTCCAGACTAGTGGATTCTTATGAATAGCCAGCAAATTAAAATTGACATAATTAAGGGAGGAAAATCTCAATCCAATCTCAGCTTCCAAGGAGAGTGGCAGCAAGGAGAACATAGGGGTCATTCCTGACACTTGCACATCTGCTTCACTCTTGTTTTATAATCTTCCATTGAAGGAGGTACAAAAGTATTTATTTTCAATGAAAAAAGCAAAAACTCTGACACTGATAGAAACCATATAGATGGCATCAGTCTTTGACTCTTTTGACATGCTTACCTAATCTTGTAACATGCTTTTCCTGAAACTTGGGATTGTCTGTGGTCTACTTGTGCTATCAGTCACAGCAAAGGTTTTTTTGCATTCTGGCTTCTGCATGAGCTGAAGTGTGGGAAGACATTTCCATCTCAGCTTCATTCATGTTGAAGAATTAGGCCCCAGGCTCTGCAGATCAGCTGTGCTGGCCTCCTCTAATAAACATGCAAAAGTGTTCTATCAGTGCTCTTATATAACTATATAATGATTTCTAAGTGAAAGATATTTGTCTGCCAAGTGCTGGGCAAATCTTGGTGCTGAAACAGGCCAGGTCAATGAGCAGGTCTAGCATAATCATATCTCTGAATGTCAGTGAATAGTTACACACAGTTTAAAGTGCTGAGTTCAACAACCTCAGTCCTTAAGACAGATAGTGAGACAGTTCAGGCAAAATACTGAAGTACAGGTTCTTTACAGACAGGGGAATACAAATTTTACTGACAGTCCCAATGCACAGTGGGGATCCTCAGTCACAAACTCCACATTCTGAGGGATGCTCTGGATCTTGTCTCCCTTTCATAGGGTAGGATGTCACTGGGCCAGTGTAATCATATGGGAATAGAAACTTCATTCCATCATGCTATAGCCTGCTGGTGTGACAATCAGGCCCAGAGGGATGAGAAACATCAGGGAGGAAGCTATACATGTTTTAATGTCTGTGTGTTTAAGACACAAAAAGGGAAAGAAGACTTGATTTTCTATGCATCAAGGTCAATTTTTCTGATCTAGCAACGAGACAGAAATCATTACCGATGCTCTTACCTGATCATCCCAGTAGTTGAAGCATGTCTGAAAAGAGTCTCTAGAAAAGAAGAACTGACAGAGAGTCATTGAGAAATTAGCCATGTTTCTGAATAAACAAAATAATGTGGACACAGCAGCATGACAGTGCAGGAGATACAGATGAGGCTTGTGCTGCTGCAGCACTCCTTGCACCCTTGCAGCTAGGTTAAATCCACAGCCTGTGAAATCTGGTGAGCTGGCATTAGCATTCAGCCTCTTTAAAGCACAGCTTTATAATCCAGCTGTCATGGAGGTGTACAGTCTTACCTGCTCAAGGAGACGGAGGAGGGTGAAGAAGACAAATGAAAGTGGGATGGGAGGAAGAGAATGCAGACAGGACAGACCGGAGGAAGAAAAATAAGTTTCAGGTATGAGCTACAGCCAGTGGACATAATGGTATATCCCATAAGTCTTTATTTTTCTTAGTAGAACTAGGATGACAAAACCCCATCTCTCAGGAGAAAAAGAAATGAGAACCCTGTTATATAACAGAGAACTTCAGCAAAAGGTAAAAGGTAGAGTCATGTTTGTAAAGCTGGACTCTGAGTGACAGCTTGGCACTTCTGGCATCAGTACCGAAGTGCAAACATGAGAGCTAGAGCCAAACTAGAATGGCTTATTGCCTCTTTTATTTTTTTTCAATAATAAGGTCTGATTTCAGATTTACTGGAGGAATCATATTGATTTCTTGTTAATGCACTGTTTACCAAACATGATCTCAACATAGATTTTAGACAGCATACTCTTTACAGACTAAGTACTTTTCTTTTTTTGCCTTTAGCTTTTTCTGACTTTAAAAAAACAGTTCACAGAGCAAGCAGAATTTGACCTTTGCTGCTTAATACACCTTGGAGTGTTGTAGTCCACAAACACAACACCAGCTCTACCCTTTTCAAGGACACTCTGCCCAGGGTGCAGCACAAAACTGTCCTAAGGAGGGCTGAATCTGGTTCTGAATCTTGCAACAAACAGCTTCAAGAATAAATCGCAATTTTTTGCCTCATATTTTTGATCATTCTATAAGCAGCAAGTGTCTGGAACCCTTGCAGTAAGTCCTGCAGAGAGGACATTGGTGAAGGTTAGGTAGAGCTACACGCATTTTGAACAATGAGTTTATGAGATATGGGGTTGAAGACATTACTATTTTTTTGAACTGCCCATTATACCACTATGTCTAAACATCAATTGCTCTTCTCTAGAGGAAGGTGATTTACCTAAAGATAAATCTAACAGCCTGTGATTAGCGAGTTATTGCTCAGTGTTCAATTAGATTTTCAAGTTTATTTCTGCACTGCAAAGCCTGCAGTATCACAGTCAAATGATGCCAGAAGGCATTTATTGTAATTTGGCTGAAGGAAAGTGAGTGTTCCCCAGCAAAGAGCTTCATTACTGAGTCCACTGACAGTACACCCAACACGCAGGCCTCGTGCTGCTTGACTCGTATCTCATGCATAGTTAAATACCAGCACTGCTCATTTAGCCTCTCATTTGCCTCTGGTTCTAATAAGCCAAGCACTAAAGCTGATTTATAGAACCGCACTCACTCAGTATGAAACTTGGCACAACACTCCTTCTCTCTCAGGACAGTCAGAGCCTGGCACAACAAGAGATTTCCAGCAATCAATCAGAAAGACGATGCACTGTCCTACCACATCAGGCCTAGCTAAACCCGTGAGCTCCCTGAACAGTATGAGGAGGTGCAGCAGATCCTCTGCTGACATTTTTCTAACACAGCTTTTAGAAGAACAGAGTCTTGGCTCAATTTGATGACAAGAGAACAGAGCAAAATCAATAGCACTGTTCCTGGTGCTGGACAAAACACTGGCTGCAATGACTTCAGAGCCTCCCCAGGCATTCCTACGGGCACTTCACACATGCTGCTGCTTCAGACCCCCACACAGTTCCCTTAGAAAGGAGAGATCCTGCTCTGCTTAGGCTGGAGAAAGACACCAGTCAATTCCCAGAGCAATGTTCCCAGACAGCCGCTGCCTCTCCTCTCATGGAGGAGTTTGATCAGGGGCCAAAGATGCAAAGGTCTCTTGGCCTCAGCGTGTCACCCATGGGTGAACACGTCCTTTGGAAGGCCACGGGACGCCACGCACGGATTGTTAGGAGGCTGAACTGGTGACTCACCGTGGGGAGCAGTCAGTGCTCTCCCCCTCAGAAACACTGCCTGTGTTTCCATGCCTGGACACGGTGCCTGCCTGTGATGCTAAGTGCTAAATGAGTACAGGCACCCAGGGCGGTTTCTCAGCTGGGCTGTGACACAGCACTCTGCTAATGCAGCTCTTCTCTCTTTGCTAGCCGTCATAGCTCAGGAAGAATTAGCCTGAAAATCTGTACATCGTGCTGCATTATGCAGCACAGGTGCACCTACCCCTGAGAGGGAAAAGATAGCAGGCCTAGGGCAGAGGAGAACAGCAGAAGCCCCCATTTCTGCTGCCACCTTGGAGTACAGAAACATTGCTTCCTAAAGGAGCTTTTACTTGACTGCTAAACACCCTTTTAGCCAGGCCTTTTCCTAAGCACAAATTTAAGAAGAGCAGAGAAAGCTGATCAGAAATGAAAATAGTTTTTTTACTGTACTAAAAAAGCCAGTAATGTTCCTGGTCTGTGAGGCATGTAAACCTCTTTAAAATTTCATTTTCAGTTGACATTAAACCTGTGCTTCATATGGTCCTAGACTTTTATTTATTATCAGAGGATAGAAACTTTTTATGTATTTACAT
This sequence comes from Rhipidura dahli, assembly GCA_013399225.1. Classification (NCBI taxonomy): domain Eukaryota; kingdom Metazoa; phylum Chordata; class Aves; order Passeriformes; family Rhipiduridae; genus Rhipidura; species Rhipidura dahli. The sequence continues at coordinate 513,306 of VXAC01001653.1, forward strand.
ATAATCAACATTTTGGTTATTACTGAACTGTAGGTCAACATTTTTAAAAAGAACACAAACAGAACTTGGGTAGTAATTTTCCCTACTCCATATTTCCAAAACAACTTTAATCAGAAGATGACACTACAGGACTACCAATTTCAGCAATGAAAGATGCTTCCACAAATCGCTATTATTTTATCAGTTTGCAAATAATTCTTAGTTAAATGAGCTATTTAGTGCTACCAGTGCTATTCTATGCTCTGAAATTCCTCCAAAGAAAGTGGAATCATGGGTGTTCTTTTTCTTCTGTATAAGAGCAAATTAAAGAAATTAGAGGATTCATATCTTTATGGGCAAATAAGATACAAATCTCAAAACCATATGAAATAGAACATAGTTTGCCTAGGCATTTTGGTAAGCATGGTTTCAACTGAATAATTTATAATTGTTCCAGTGTATATGTGGTCCTGTTATGTATGTCCTATTTACTAATGAAGTATCTACATAATTAATAATATGAAGCTTCTCCACGGTTTTCAGTTGTTATCTCTCAGTTATTGCACAGAATGAGACCACAGGCCTATGAAAATGCTCAGCTGAAGAGCTGATCAGAGTGGAAATTAGACTCCGTTCCTGCAGCTGCTGCCCATGGAGGCACAGTGATTCGCTATTGTAATATTGCTTTTTGCTGTAAGATTACCTTTTTTGAATTTTTATGGACTTTCAGCTGTTCAAGTGCAAGATCAAGCAGCTTTTCAGAAGGAAGGAAAAAGAGGATGGTGTAGACTGTATTGAAAGAAGTAGAATCTAGGGAGGGAAGCAAGCTATTAGTCATAGAGAGAATGCTCGATGGCCCAAACACTCAAAATAACAGAGTCAACAACATCCTAATCCTGCTCTGATTCTTATTTTCTTTGTCTCCACCACCATTCTTTTACATCTGGATAAACTTTCTGCAGCCTTCGTCATGTCTCACTCTTTTCATGGAAATTCTTTGCTTCTTTTAAATTGCATTTGCTTTGTTCCTTCCTAAAGCCTTCTGCTTTTCCTATGACTGTCTCCCTTCAGTGCTGTCTCCCTGACAAATGTCATCAGGCCTGCCTCCCTAATTTTTGTGTAAGCACTTCACCAGCTTTCCTTTCCGTTTATTATCTCCAGTCCTTTTGCTAGCTTCTTCCCAAAGAATGGGAGCCTTGGGGACCTTCTTTCTCCCACAAAGCCTCTTCACCATCTCCTCAGTCCCTTCCATGTTTCCCTTATTCTTTCCTGCAACAGAATTTTCATCCTTTTATTGAAGTGCCCATGCATTCCTCCATCTAGGTGCTGGATATGGAGAACACCAAACACTTTTCATGATTTGTTTTGTCCTCTCTACAGACTTGCCAAATGACAATTACGTAGCTGATTTTTCAGTGATTTGAGGAAAACTTTGCTTTTTTTGGTGACATTGCAGCTCAGTCAATTAAAAAAAAAAAAAAAAGGCAAAGCCTCTGTTAGTAAGTGACAGCAGGGACAGATACATACATCCAGTGCCAGTGGGTGGCCAGAGGAAGCAGCTCCTTGTATTGCTCAGGCAGTTCTTTAGTGCCACAGGGTGGTCTGTGGTGACCATTTCCACAATACAGCTTTTGTGTATGTGTGTGTTGCTGCTTAATGGCCATTTTTGTTGAAAACACTAGTAGAATTTTAGATGAGAGCAGCCAAGTGAATATTCCATGCACTTCCAGTTCCCACTGTTAACTGGGATAGTGCCCTTTGCCTTCCCTCCAGAACTTGTTAATTTCTTGTCCCCACTCTTCTCTCTGTAATGCACTGGAGAGCAGGCTTGTTTTTACCTTGACTTTGCTTACTTTCCTTCTTTCTTCTCAAATTTCTTCAAACTTCACCTTTTATTCCCTTTAATATGACAGCTAGGGTGTCCATCTCCATTACAGGAAAGGCTCGTGGCTCTTTTGAGATGTGGTGACAGCAAATGAGTCCAGCATGGCTTCTCTAACTGCCTGGGAGAGAAGTTTCCTTCACGCTAATTGCTCCCAGGCCTGGGCACAGCAAAGGCAGGTCCTGGTGGATCTGCAGCACCTCAGCCACTGCAGCCACTGACAGGCTCTTCTGTTTTCCAGAAACTCCCTGGGCACTCTTAGGTATGGCAAGGTGTGTTTGGCCTCTGCAGCCAGACAGAACCAATTAGGACTTGGGAACACTGTGTCTGCTTTTCTCCTCCTTTCCCAGTCCCTGGAGGTGCAGGGAAAGCTTGCATGGTATGGTTATGTTCCACTTCTGTCTGTCAAATGTCTTACTTGTATATCTTGCTGTCTGAAGAGGCCTCTCTGGAAACAAGCAAATGTTGCAAGACTGAGAAGGGACATCAAGCCAGCTACCTCTTGTACTTCCCTGCAGGATTTGAGTTCATATTCCTGCCCACTTCAGACTCATGGACCGTCTGTCTTCAGCTTCTCTGCTTTGAAGATCATGCACTCTACCTGCATCTAAATATTCTCTATTTTGCCCTTCTTAAGTCCAAATTCTTTCCCTCCTCCTGCTGCATTTACACCAGACTACATTTACATTGTGCCATCATTTGTGTCACTATAAAACAGAAGAAAATCAAGCCTTACAAGTGTAAACAAGAAATACTCAGAGACATAATAGCATTTCTACCCACTTTGATTTTCTTTTCTTGTAAGTAAAAGATAATTTTAAAATCCTAATTAAAATTGATCTTGATTTTCTGAAACACTGAATGATGCTGTCCTAAATCAAAATTATAGCAGCTATTCTTTTAACAACCATGAGATTGAAGAGAAAAAAAATAACTGTCAGAATAGCTATGAAATATTATCAATATTGGTTTGCTGGCTCAGGAAACAATACCAGTCTTTGAACTGCAGAGTGGTATATTCTTGTTCAGATAGGTGGCTTGCAGCAATCCAAGAAATCTATCCTACTGTTCCCAGAAGGATAATGTCACAAAAGCTAAACCTCAGTGTGGCAGTAAACATGGCAGTAGCCCACGAAAGAACTCACTGCAGGCTACATGGAAACAAGAGATCATCAACAAATCCTGCCAGGGATGAAGACTGATGAGCTTTATGTAGGTTTCATGTATAGAGGTGAGGATGGAGAAGAAGCAGAAAGAAAAAATCCAACCCTCTCAAGTCCCAAAACTGAGTCAACCCTAAACAAAACTTTAATAGCCACAAATGTACATTAGTATACACTAAACACTCTACAAAATGTCTTTTTAAAACAAAGCAAATTAGTGCAAATTAGTTCATTACACTAAGGAACATTGCTGTAATCTTAAATGCTTTTAGACCTGCTGCCCTAAACCAGCTGTCAATGCATGTTAGTTGAAATATTCAAGAAGCTGTTGTCATTCACTGAAATATTTGCCAAAGTAGAGCTTGCCTTCCCGTAAATGATAACTTTTAATGCTGCTAATGAAGTCATGTTCTGCTAATGCATTTGATATTTTTCTTGGAGTGAGAACTGCAGCTTTCTGGATTCCAGTCTGTAGTTGCAGTTCCATCCTTTTCGATTTTTATAGTTGCTTCAAGTTGTAGAGTAGCCATTAAACTCAACTGCAATGACAATTTTGGAAAGACAGTAATACTGTATGCTGGAGATAATTCACAAAGCCTTTATTACTTGAGTGCTTAGAAACAGAGAAGCACTGTAATGCCTAAATCCCACAAAAGCTGATTATTTTCCTCCTGAGCTTCAGACACAAATCAAGAAAATCCATCAGAATAGGAGGAAAGGAGCTGCAAAAATAGGATTGCTGAAAACATTGTCCTGGGCTACACATCTTTATCCTGCATCCTATTTATGAATTCTGAATAGGAATCATTACTATGGATCATTACTTAAAAACACAATCCCTCAGAGCATCGAATCTGATGCACTGATGTAATCATTATTGAAATAACTTATATGCTACAGACTTTTAATTTCTGATTATCTGTATATAAACTGTGAAGCAGCAAGAGACTACAGAGCACACACACACACATATATATATATGTATACATACTTGAGATAGTAATCAATGAGCAAACAGCAGAGCAAAAACTTTTTTTCTGCAAAAAGAGCAGAAGCAAGACTTCATCCAAAGAGAATAGGGAAACCACAACTTTTTCAGAAGGAGCTGGGCTAGGGGTGGTGGAAAGTTCAGCATCCATTCATGGATTGAAAAGCTCATCCCAAATGGACTATTTAATGCTGGATAAATGAAGGATGAAGAGTTGATCCCTCTAGGACATAAATCCAGGATTTCACATATAGAAAGTCTTTTTAACCAAAGTTTTTGCTTCAGTCATTAAAATAGCTTTTTTTGCTATATGAGATTCAAGGCAAGAGCAGCAAAACATTCACTTCTGTGTAATTACAGAACTGACTACTCTATGTCTTCCATGACATGGAATTCAAGCAAGGAATGCAAATATTGGCCTCTAAGCTTTTCTGAGCCAGACTTTGAAGCTACAGAGAAACAATTCAGCAATTCAGGAAAGGACACAGAATCACAGAAGCAATCAATGCTGAAAGACAAAAACCCAAACATATATATATATATATATGTACATGCACACCAGCCTTGCAAGCCACTGTTGAGATGCCTTAATAAGTGGTGTATACACATGAAATTCCCCCAGAAGAGGTTTTCATTTCACTTATGGTGGCAGGGAAATAAAATGAAGGTAAATATGGAGAGTAAATCCTCTCCAATGAAGTTTGGATGCAGGAGCCAAACTTCAGGCAGATGTGTGAGATACATGTCCACACTCATTTATAGTCAACACCTGCAATGTTTTAAGACCTTGGGTTTCCTGAGACTGACAAGAAATTAACATTAAAGTTCACACCTCTGGCATGCTTTATACATGCTGTGTAGACTTCCTGGCACTTGCATTTTCTGGGATTGGTTATGTATTGGCAGGTTCACAGTCTCATATATTCACTAAAGCATAAGAGAAAAGCCTCAGCATTTCTGAACTCGCCAATGTATATTAAATACTTGGAAAATGCCTGTAGCACTAGGTAATTCCTACAAAGCTTGGCAAGACAGAAAAATTCCACCTACTTCCAAATTTTAAACCAATGTATATTTTCCCAAAGATAGAAAGTTCAAAGCATATAATTTTACAATTGTAAGTGGATAGCATTCCTGAGAGTAGTGAAAACTCTTCTATTTATAAAATAAAACCCCTGCACCACTTAAAACTTGCAAAAAACCAGAGACAGTCACAAGACTGTACAAACTCAGACTGGTTCTACCTACATTTACTGAAAAACATGGGCTTAGGTAATAAAATAACAGGCCTTCCTTTAAAAGGTGGTTTCATGGAGAGGGAGAAGGTTTACTCCTCTGTGACTAGAAACTGTAGGCATGAACAAGTCACAGGACGAAAAGAAAGTCCTACTCATATGGATTACATCCACAGCTATGGGAAAGAGCTCTATACACCTGTCAGTTCATGAGCTTTTTTTCTTTCCTCTTCCACCCTCCATGTGTGTGAGCAACGAACAAGGCCCTCAATTAAACAAAAATAAAAGAAAAATGAACAAGTTATTGTGTTTATGCAGAACTTCTCTTAAAAACAGCTTAATCCAAGCATCTGCTGACTGAATGTTTTAGCAATCACTACAACCATACATTTCCTTCTCTGAACAAATACAGGTATAATAGCTGTAGACAGCAAAGGAAAGCAGGATGGGTCACCACCGGATCAAATATGTCAGAATTTCATTAATATTTGCTTGTTCTGATACGAAATTCCAAGCTAAAGATCTTCATCATGCTACTCTAAAGCTTTTGTTTAGACTTAAGCACCTGTGCTACTGAAAGTTAAGAAATCTGCCTCTGAAACCTTTTCATGTAGAGTGGTGTCATAAAATATACACTTGATATTTACCATTATTTTCAGGGAAGTTAGAAGCTCTCATATTATATTAGGTCCATAAATAAAGAGAAATTGGGCACATGATGTGCACCAATAAAGTGAACTTCTGCAGACGAAGTAATAAGAAATACTTACCCAATAATTACTCTGTATTTGGAGTCCCCGGGGTCAAATTCAAGCAGATAGACAAATAGGAAAATAAAAGGAAAGCCCTTGTGTTTATGGCATTATATTCTCCCATGAGGAAGGGACTGGCTGGGCCTTTCAAAGACTCTCTAAATTAAAACCTAGCAGTAGTTCTTGCAAAACAAATGAACAAGCAAGCAACAAACAAACAAGCAATCCAACCAGGAAAAAAAAACCAAAAACAAAACCACTCCCTGAAACTTAGAAGACCTTACAGAAAATGAGGACCCCAACCCTTTCAGTTAAGCAGATGAATGACTGGATTTCTCCAAAGGCCTGGAGAAATCTAAAGACTACGTAAGGACTCACTATTCTTAGTGATCCTAAGATCCTGTGTTGTTCTTTAAAGTAAGAACCAAAATTTGTAACCCTACAGTGAGAAAGAAAGGATGGTTGGAAATTTTAACACAGTAGAAAGAAAATTCCCCACACCTGGAATATCAGTGGAGATTGTCCCCCTTTTTGAAGAAGTCAAACCAGTGTCTGTGACCTGGAAGTTCCTGCTGCAGCCCTGTAGGAAAAGGAGTTGCACTGAGGGGAGGTGAGAGGTAGCAGACATTATTGGTGGGCAGTGGGAAGGTGAAGATTTAAGATAAATCTGTGGGGATAAACATCTCTTGGCATACCAGCCCAAAGTGGAAACTCCCAAACTGAACTCCTACACCACAGTGCAGAAACTGACAACAGTTGCTCTCTCCCCATCCATCCCCCTTTTTTTTTAGCCACGGTAGCAGTGGGCATGGGACCAGAAGAGCTTTCTGGAGCCATGGCAAAAACACTCCATCTGCCAGACACCAACTGCTGTGGATGCACAACTTGGGACAGTGCTGTCTTTGGGTCATGTTGTGAAGCCCTGGGAGGGGATTATCCCAGCTCACTCAGGCAGCTGGAGAAGCCTTCATGGTGACCTTTCCCTCTCCTGCTTTCCTGGCAAATAGCACCAATTGTATACACAGCATTGATTTGGCTGTGAGAGAAAAATAAAACTAACTGCTTCAGCAAAGGAATAGTTTTCTTGAAATCTTGAGATGATAAAAAAAAGGTTACTGGAAACCATTTTCTGAGAGTAAAACACAAATTTGGCTAACCTGCTCAGTCAAAGTATCAGGCTGCACTACCTAGAAACTGAAAACTGGTGTTAAAGAGCCAGCCAGACAGATGGCACTCCAGTAGATGTGGATTCACTGGGCTTTTTATCTTCACTTCTGGAGACTTTCATGATGACTTGACTTTCAGCTGCATTCTGTATTGGCACAGAGCAGCTCAGAGAACTAGCATCCTTAAGTTTAAAATAAAATACATCAGCAGTGTGCATGTAATTTAGGCCAAGCTCCCCATCAATACTTTTTATATATTCTGGCTCAGGAACAAAGGCTCTTTTTCAAGCTGACTCTACTGTATGACTACTCTCTCCTGTGCTAGAGCCCTTCTTCCTACCTTTTTATCTACAGTGTGTTCGCTGCATCTACTAAAGATTACTGACCTGTACTTTTCAGGTAAGATCTGAAGGCTGGAGCAAAATTTAAAATATCCTTAGCCATCAACTGCAGTGTAACTCAAGCATGTTGTGTAAGTGGAAGCATGAGGCTTTGGTGCTTCTGAAGAATCAGAGCTTACAGCCCCACAAAACATCTTTTGATATGTGCACTGAGTACACAACACCATTTCTCAGCTGGCTGATTTGTAATGTGGTATATATATCAGTAAAACCAGTGGAAATGAAGTGCAGACTGCTGGAGCCAGGTAGCCTCAATTGGATGACTTCAATTAGCTGAAGCAAAATTAAAGGCATCCAACCAAAGAGATACTCACTGAACACACACACACCCACTCTCTTTAAACCTGCAACTGAAGATACACAAGTTTGGTTTTTGTTGCTTCTGAGTTTCCACTGCTTCTCCTTTCATACTGCAATACCGAGCTCAATAGGTGAAAGCACATGTGCATTCTTTGTCCCTGCTGAACACATGTACTGTACTAACAGTCACCCTGTACTAACCTTGTTTAATTTCCACTTCACTTCCCCTTTCTTTGCTTCATTTGTGTCATTTTGATTTCTATCCTATGGTCCAGTTCATTTGTAAAAGACTACCCTATATTTTTGATAGATTTTCTGATGTGGAATTATCTTTCAACTGCCAAGCTGTCCCTTTGATTGCATCTCTCTGTGGGGAGTTTTTTCTGATGTGTCATTGGATGCTGGTGCAGAAAGAGATGTCATCTTTCTGAGAATTCAGAGCAAGAGCAAACATGTGTATGAGCTAAATTTTTAATGTCTGATCAGACTGCTCCTGGTAGAGCTGGGCACTGCAAAACAAGCTTAACTTGTAACATACACATTGACCATGGACTGACAGGACAAAAGGCAGCATGGTCTTTTGAAGAGTTTCAAAGGTTTCATGGTCTGGCATGTGCCAAAAAATCCATACTGATAGTTAAATTAACATTGATATCCTCATGAGAAATACCCCTGCTAAGTAAAATTCTAACTGAATGTTACAAATCTTAGTTTTCCTAGGACTTTTTATAGTATCAATGCCAGTATTTAGATACACGTGTATTGTAAAACATCATGGTTTTCAGGGTTATTTGAGACTATCACCAAGCATCCATAAAGCAGTATTAAAAGATTTAAAAGTGCATTTTTGCTAACAAAAGTTACAATATTTTCTGCCTAACTGCTAGTAAAGAAACTACATTACCTGTATATCCATTTCAAGCTTCATACTTCAACTGATGACATCAAAGTGAGCTCCACAGTAGGAACAAAGCCAGAATATGCATTAGAGATTGCCACCTTTGATTTAAGATTCTTTTGAGCAGTCAGAAGGAAACATTTTGCTTTCTAGCTGAATCTTTTACCATTTGATTAGGCTGAAATTTAATACAGGCTATTTCAAACTTGAGCACACCTGATGAAATACAAAACATGAATATGTTTAAGACTTCAAAATACCACAGACTTATTGCAGACATATCATTGCATTCAGCTGCACTAATCACCTCCAGCGCTTTTTGCTGAGCACTTGCATTAAAATTGCATTGTGTACAAATGAAATTGCTCTTTGAGACCGAGGTTTTGTCAAAATTAACTTCAAGAGCGTGTTACAACTCTTCTGCTGCTTTTTTTGTGCGTTGGCTCCCTCTCCTGTTCAGTGAGCGCAAGCAAGAAACTGATCAAAGTCCGTTAAAGACGTTTCTCAGCACTTCCATCATTGCTTTTTGGAAGCATGTTTCTGAGGTTCACAAGAAAAGACTTTCCTAGGTATCCAGTTGAAACTGAACCTTTTCCAGTGAATTTAAAGAAAAAAAAAAAAAGAAAAGAAATTGAAACAATGCAGAAGGATTCTTCAAGTAAAGTCTACCTGGTAACATTTTAGAGTCCACTTTAGAGTTAAGAGATGTCTAAATAATGACTACACTTGAATAGTAAAGTACAATAAGCTGCAGTCAGTTCAGACATGAAAAGTATAAATTATAACAGTAACATGTGAGATGAAGAAGAGTAAGACAAAATTTGTGGAATTGAAAACGTGGTACCTTTCCTGTAAAAATACCACTGGAAGGAATACAGATCTAATATTTAATATTCAGAGAAATTATTTTCCCTCTGCTTGGTACTGATGAGGCTGCCCCTCAAGTTCTGTGTCCAGTTCTGGGACCCTCACTACAAGAAAAACATTGAAGTGCTGGTGCATGTCCAGAGAAGGGCACTGGAGAACAAGTCCTACACGGAAACCTGATGGAGCTGGGGTTGTTCAGCCTGGAGAAAAGGAGGCTCAGGAGAAACCTTTATCAGTCTATCCAACTGGCTGAAAGGAGGCTGTAGCCGAGTAGGGGTCAGCCTCTTCTCCCAGGCAACCAGTGACACAAAGAGAGGACTCAGCCTTAAGCTGTGCCAGGGGAGGTTCAGGTTGGACATCAGGAAGAATTTCTTCAAGGAAAGGGTTGTTAAGCATTGGAATGGATCACCCAAGGAGGTGGTAGTCACCATTCCTGGAAGTGTTCGAGAATGACTGGACTGTCTGCACTTAGTGCCATGGTCCAGCTGACAAGGTGGTGGTGGGTCACAGGTTGGACTCAATGACCTTGGAGGCATTTTTCAACTGAAATGATTCAGTGATTCTGTGATCAATATCAAATAAATTGACAGAATAACTGGAAACAAAATGACGGAGTCTTATAGGAAACAGTTTTGGCAAGGTATGGAGAAGTCTGATTTCCTTTCCTCTCTGTTCTCAAAAAAAAAAAAAATCAACAGTGGAAGTAGAAATGTGAGACATACTTCCATGGAAAGGCTAGTTATGGTCAATGTAGGAACATTCCTGCAATGAAATCTGGGTAAGTACGAGCACCAGATTATTGAGGGTACTAGTGACAGATAGGTGACAACCATGGTATTTTTAAAATGCAATGTATCTGCATCTTTCCTCTTATCCAGAAGAACAATGCTTATATAGCAGGGAATGCTAGTATGATCATGCTGTATCTCATACTAAAAAAAAAATCCCTGAGGCATAGTGCAGGTAAAAGCCACATAAAACTACCTGCTTCAGTTAGCTCTATTAAAAATTTAGAATTAAAAAACACCAATAAAAGGCAATGTCCCATATCTTAAGAACCATGAGACATCTTAAAAAGAAATTATCACCAGACACTCACAACTGAATGGGGCCATCAGAAGTCAATTTCTGTGGATTATTGTGAGGGTGAGAATACAGCTCAGTATTTCGGCTAACAGCTTTCCATTTGAGTGCTCACGAACAGAAGACTGGTAGTGGGGTAAGACAGGGACAGCCCAGACTTACACACAAAAATATGCCTTAACACATGGAGAAAAGGGAAGATGGATCTGGAGAGTGGGTGATTCTGAAAGGAACAAGGCAGTGGCTCATATTGCATAAGCAAGCTGCATTGAACAGCTTTAATGAGATGTAAAACCAGCAGAGTAATGACTTCTGATCTCTACTGCCAGATTTATTTTTATCTAAGATGGTTTAAAATTAAATGCATAAATAACCTGGAGAGAACACACCTCCCCTGCTCCCAGGTATGTATTTTGAACACTGTGCTGTGTTAGTTCCTCTTTTGCTAATTTTCGTTCTGGTTTTCCTTTTGCATAATGACAGCTTCAACAGAGGCATAGATAATCTTCTTCCCAGCACACAGGTTCAGTTTGTTGGTTATTGCAGCCTTCTGGATGTGAATCTGAATGGTGTTACAGAAACAAATACCAACCACTTAACTGTTGTGACCCTGCCCTCTAAGCAGAAAGCAGTAATTCAAAAGGTGACTGTCATATTTTCTGTATTTCAGATCACAAGAACAGTCCTGGGAAAAAGCAGTCAAGTACTTACATGCAAGCTCTGAATCACGAGCAGAGTGACAACTGCCTGGAGCCCTGACTCAGCAATTGCAGCACCAGGAAGGGACAGGATCTCCTATCCTTTTGCAGGGTTAGCATGTCCTCCTGATAGCTCTGGGCTGCTCACCTCCCAGAATAATCTGGCTTTCAAGACATCAGTTTGAAATGGTTCAACTCATCCTGCATGTAGCAAAACAGACTTCTGTTGGCTTTGGGCCTGGAGGAGATTTAGGATGTGCTTTGGATAAACGCAAATGACAAGGCTTACTTAGAGAGGTAAGTATGTGCATTTCAGGGGGCTTTGATATATGTGAGAGACTAGAATATCTAATTATTACCTATTAGTAATACATAAAATGTAATTTATAATTACATTTTGTAATATGTAACATGATTTTGCTCTCCCCTGTGAACAGGAGGATCACGTTTCTTTTAGAAACAGATGCTGCATTTTATACTAAAGAAAGGAAAGTATTACATAATCCCATAGAAGACTAGATCAATCCAAATGAGCAGATCTTTAACTGAAGCTATTATTTGCAATTGTACAGGCAGCAACAAATGGAACTTTCACAAGTTGTTTGTAGAGTGGTTACACTTGAATTGTTAAGACTAAATAAACAAGAAAGCTTCTGTATCACTAAATTTCAATTGGATGTACAACTAATAAACTGTAGCTTTTAAAGTATCCTACTTATTTTGAAGTCATACTATGAAAAGGTGTACTTTTGGATGTTACCTTTTTTCCAGCCATTAACAATCTTCATTCATTTGCGTAACTACATGTGAAATTAACACAAGATCAGTTTCAAAGGCATGCCCCATCAAAGCTGTGACCTAGTAGCCAAGAACAATTTTTACAGGATGGCGCAATGTTTGGCAGTGGTGCTTTGATTCCCTAACTGGGAACTGTAAAGGAACTACTGAAATACCAAGTGTCTAGACTGGTATCACTGTCAAAATGAAAAACATTAAACTTGGTACTTCACAAAACAAAGGCAAACCCCACCCCTCTACTCTGTAATATATACTAGGAAACAAGGAACTAAAGCTTGATTATACTACTGATCTTGATGCTTCCTTCCCACTCTGCAAAGAACTCACCCAAGCCCCTGCAGTAACACCACAAGAAGTGATACTCTAACCTCCTTCCCTTTCAAAATTTGCTTATCCATTAGTAGAATCACCACAGTATTGCGTTTCTCCAGTGGCAAATGGCTCCTAGTTACGTACTGTAACAAAACTTTTAAGCCATTGCTGTCTAGAGCTGTATACACAAAAAGATGAAATTTTAAAGGTTAGAACGGTCTTTTCCCTAAAATGTAAACAAGGATGCATGCTTAGTCTACAATTAAAGTTAAATTTTCTCAGTCTTCAGTGTTATGTAGAAGCAACACTTGTCTTTGTATATATAGATAGAAGAGCCAAGCTAAATTGTGTCCCCTGCTTACTTTGGGCAAAGGATCACTCTGCTACCTCCTGAAGTTTTTCTGATGGGTAACTTACTTGTTATAAATTGTAGTCTGTGCAGAATTAAATACCACACCTTAGAGAAAATCCTCTTCCCTAATTGATCTGGAGATGAAAAAAGTTGTAAAGAAGAGCAGCTGGGAGATCATGAAGTCTTCTTTCAAAAAGGTGCCAACAGAACAAAGTGTCACAACTCTCACCATGCACAACTCTCTCTTCACCATCATCATCTCAGAAGACTGTAGAGCTGGGTATAGATTCTGTATCTGTAACTGGTCTTTTGGGATTCTGGCATGGAAAAAAACTGAGTTCTGCATAGCCATGGAAGTGCTATGACAAACATCACTTCTGAAAACTGGAACAGTAATATACTACAATCTGAAGTTCTCACTGAAGCTTTTAGTAAAAAAGCTGCTGTTGGTCAATAATACTGTGCCCATAATTGCAAGAAATGCTGTTTGAAGGTTAGTCTGGAAAGAAAAAATAATCACAACACGTATGGTAGCAATCACTGAGACCACTGTTAGTAATCTTAGTTCTTTTCACTCATTTACTCTGAGTAAAGCCCTTTGCAATTCCATCATTAAGTACACTACCCTACTACATACAACTCAGAGGCATTACAGCCACAACTTCTGAGTTACCCTGAGTTGTCTCCCATCTCACCCTGGAAGCACAGCAGAAATGCTGTTGAACAGCACATCACCAAAACAACTTTGCTGGCTCTGGTCCAAAATGCTAACTTTGCCACATTTGTACTTCCCCCACCAACTCATTAGCATCTACCTTTTTCAACGTGGAGCTTTGTCTTGGCTCCTAATGACGTAAATCTGAGCACCCAACTTTGCTCTACATTCCCACTGTTTTTCTCTTAATTTCATACACGTACAGCAAGCAACACTTTTAATGTTTTTTTTAATTTACAGTATTGATTGCTCCAAATTATGCCTTACTGTTGGTACACAGTAAATACATTCTTCTGAACAACTTGGTATGAAAAAAATGCAGTTAAAACATTAAAAATACTGCTTTACAATGTGCGAAAAGAACCTTCAGAAGTCATGACATTGGCTACAGCCAGGCACAGAGGAAGACTGCTTGTTTTTGTCGTGTTTTTTAGTCTACCAGCACATTCATTCCCCTTCACCTGAAACTGCCTGTAACAGTAGATTTTAGGTGAACATTTCTGCTGAATTAAGAAGATTAAATAACTCTCAGCGTGGCCTTCAGCACTTGTGTTCCCAAAACAGGATGTTTTTCTCTTACACTAAGAATGGATGTTCTCAGAAGATTTACTGAGCAAAGGGCATCAATTAACACATCAGAACTGGAGATGAGTCTGAAGGGGAGTTATAATCTATAGGTGCATGCAATTGCCAAAGACTGGATGAATTCGGTTACATGCTTCCCCTAGATAAAAGACAAGTTGCTAGGCACGACTGCCCGTTCACAAATAGTACTTAAATCAGATGAAATGCATTTTTATCACAAGCTTTAGACCAAATAATATACATCGCAACACCTAGCACTGATTAAATTTAGAAAAATATTATATTGGGATTGGGGTTTTTTTTATAGTCTTTGCTGTTTTGTTGTTAATGTAACAGATGATGTATGGCAGAAGATGCCAAAAACGATGTTAAAGAGCTGAGCTGTCAAAGCTATTATGCTGCTGACAATTACTCATTTGATTATTTACACATTTTTTCAAACAATGAAGAGGCAGGAAATGTTTATTTATTTTTTTTTTAATATTTATGATCAAGGACGACTGAACCCAATTACATAGTTTTTGTTAGGTTAATGGCTGCCAAACAAGCGTGTACTCCAGTGACCCACCGTGAGCAAAGTTATCTGATGGGTGAGACAGATTTTAAGGTTAGACACAGTACATGTAAAAATAGAAAGTTTAAAAACCAATCTCATCACAGACATTTCCATTGCCATCTCCTTTGTGAAATAAATAAGGCAGCAGATAACTTTTACTTTGCAGTGGCAACTTTGAGGTATGCTATTAAATCTGCTCTCTCGCCCTTCTTCTTAATACCCGCAAAAATCATCTTTGTTCCGGGAATATACTTCTTTGGATTTTCCAAATACTCCATCAGAGTATCCTCACCCCAGGTGATACCTAAAAGACGGTAAAAAAAATCAAAGTTAGTAAGTTCAAAATATAAACACTTATGTTCTTGTCCTCCACTCAATTTTTGTCAGATTTTTAAAACTATCACCAAGAACTGAATATTTTTGTCCCCTAAGGGCAGCTTTGAGTTTACCTTTGTTCTTATTAGCATCCGTGTAAGAGAAACCCTCAGCTTGTCCAGTCTTGCGTCCAAATAGGCCATTCAAGTTGGGCCCAGTCTTGTGCTTGCCTCCCTTCTCAACTGTGTGGCACTGGGAGCATTTCTGGACAAAGATCTTCTTGCCTTTCTCAACGTCTCCCATTGTCAGTACTAGACCAAGAACACACACAGAGGTCAGTATCACAACCTCAAGGTCACCGATTGAGCTGAAGCTTTAAAAAGTGTCCCGATGGTTTACAAAACCAACATGTGCTGCCCGTGAATCTGGCAGCTCTCCAGCACACTTTCTACCCACAAGCTACAGCTCCCGGGCTTGAAAATCAGTATGGAAACATCAGACTACCCAGAAGGTATCAAGGTGATAAACATGCTTGAAGGGCACGAAAAACCTTCCCTCAGAAAAAAAAGATTGCTCCACAGCATTTAAAAGATACGGCGACAATTTCATAAGAACAAATTTATCACAGTTGCTATGCGCAGATCGTACACCTGTGACGGGAGGGTATCCTACTAATCAACGAGCTCGTGTAAAAACACAGGACTCTTAGCAGGCTTTTCTTCTGCAGCTGAAAAAGCGCACCAGCCACGCACCCGGGCAGGGCCGAGGGGGCAGAGGGCACCCGGCTGTCACCACGACCCGGGATGACCCCAGGGCTCCCGCCGGCAGCCACGCGTGAGGAGGCGGGAGCGCCCAAGGACGCCCGCACCGCCCGGCTCCGGCTCTACCCGCGCCCAGCCTGGCCTTGAGCTTCTCCTCAGGCCCCCGCTCGCGGTGGGGCCGCCCGGCCCCGCGGTGACCTTCCGCGGCACCCCGGCCGCCGCCTCAGGCCGCGGCCCTGGCAGGCGGGAATGGCGCCCAGGACGGCCGAGAACAACGCCCGTTCGCCCCGTTCCCCTCCCGGCCCTCACCGCCCCGCAGGGCCCAGCCGCAGCCCGGCCGCCCACCCGCACCTGCCTGCCCGGCTGCCCGGCTGCGCCCTCAGACACAGTGACCGCACTCTGGCAACTCCCGCTCCGTCTGCGCCCAAGGACACGCTGTACTCCGCCCTATGTAACCCGGCACCGCCGCAACCAACCTCTGCCGGCACTCGCGGCCCGCCTCTCCGGCGTAACACCCAATCAGGTGCCGGCTTCTCTACAGCTGATTGGTTGTAGCGGCTGTCCGCCAAGCTGACGTCAGGCTGCCGGCGGGTAGTGGGGTAGGTTGTGACCGGCGGGCCCCCGGACTTCCTTTCTTCCTTCCCGTCTCCTCTCCAATCCCGGCGGAGTGACGTCAGACGTCAGTCTGATGCGCAGGGGGCGCGCAGGAGCGGGGCACGGGAGTTGCGAACGCATGCGCACAGAGCAAGTGGGAGCAAGGGTCGCGCGGCGCCCCCAGCACGTGGCCGAGGCGGGGCGGTGGGCGGGGCCCGGATGGTGACGCAGCGGAGCCACGCCCCTGCCCGCGCAAGGCCGTGAGGGCGGGAGCCGAAGCTGGGGTTATGGCATTACAGAATCATTGCGGGCGGAAAAGACCTGTGCTCGTCGGGTCCAGCCTATAGAATGAACTCCACCGTGTCATTTAGACCAGGGCACTAAGTGCCGTGTCCAGTCTTAAACACCTCCGGGGATCGCGGCTCCACTACCTCCCTCGGCAGCCCATTCTAATCACCTTTCTGGTGCTCAACCTGAACCTCCCTTGGCACAGATTAAGGCTGTGTCCTCTCATCTGGTTCCCTGCGAGAAGAGGCCGACCCCCACTTAGCTACAGCCTCTTTTTAGGGAGCTGTAGAGAGCCTCTTCCAGGCTAAACCCAGCTCCATCAGCTTTTCCTCACAGGGCATGTGCTCCAGACCCTTCGCCAGCTTGCCCATGAGTTTTAAAAGCTTCTCCAAGGGAGCCAAGGGAATAACGATGTGAATATATAATAATATAAAATAACACCCGTGTCAGAGGTAGCCGAAGTGAGGCGATATCCCCCCAGAGAACGTGCCAGGGGCACCTGCCAGCATGGCCCCACAAAGGGCTGGAGGGCAGCGGGTGTGCGGCTGGATCCTTCGTCAGGGTGGGATGCCAAAGCCACCCTGCTCTGACAAAGATGAGGGGGTTGTGGAAGGGACTGCCACATGAAGGGGTGAAAGTGTTCCAAACACCAGCCCAGCAGTGTGGTGGTGCTCGAAGAGGACACGTTGATATTCACATGTTGTAGGCTTCCAAGCAGAACTTAAATGAAGGATTCCAGATAGGACTGCTGCCTCACTCTCCTTGGCAAGGAGGAGGAAGAGCTGTTGGAAAAGCCCAGTGTAATAATGTCCAGTGTTCACAAGAGTTGAACTGTTTGCTTTGACTATGAACATTAAAACTGTGAGATTTTCCACTGTCTGGTACTTGAAAAACATTTTATTTCTGTGTGTGCTTTTATTTTGTGTGGGAGCTGGTGTGGATGTGCCCCTGTAACTGCCCATGGAGCAGTGCTCATGTGAAGTGTCAACATGAAACAGAAGGGAGTGAGGACTGTAAAAATATATCAAGGGTTCCTCTGATGGCAGAATTTTGCACATATTTAACAAGAACATTCAGAAATCATCACTCCCTAGTTCAGACAGTGCATTGCCTTCCAAAACTCACAGTGTCTAGAGCACAAGACACAGGTTTTATACTGTTTCTAAAACTTCACCACAAGGTATATACAAAATACGTGTTCTTAAACTTTTAACAATTTATGCTGTAATCTTATTGACAATTCACTGGCCACAGTAAAACTGTTTTGCTTACGATATACAGATAAACTCATGCACGTCATGAAGAGTGAGGAAATATGTGCAGTGAAACCACTTTAAATCGGCTTTTAATTCTGCTGTTGTTGACCAACTCAAAGCTCAAATCGTGTCAGACTCCCATCATTACAAGGCTGACTGGAAAATATTATTTTAAAAACCAAAGGTTTCCTCTGTTTCTTCTATTTGCTCTTTGGTTTTGAACCTTCATGGTGC
This sequence comes from Rhipidura dahli, assembly GCA_013399225.1. Lineage (NCBI taxonomy): Eukaryota > Metazoa > Chordata > Aves > Passeriformes > Rhipiduridae > Rhipidura > Rhipidura dahli. The sequence continues at coordinate 531,484 of VXAC01001653.1, forward strand.
CTTTCACTTTCATTTTTTACTGTGATTGTAAGGACTGAATTTCATTTAGTAAGGCTTCTGTGTCTTAGATGATTCCAAGGGCCAGATGTAACGTAATATCACAAGACTCGTGATAAAACCACGGGTCTCTCCTATCTTTAAAGAAGCAGGGAGCTGAAAGCACCTTTTAAGCTGCTCTAAGAAATAGCAGCAGTGTAGATTCTTAAGCTTGTTTAAGCACTTGATGTGGTCTGATGCCCACTGACATCTATTCAGAGGTTCTCCTTCACAGAACTTCAAGCATCTGTAGCTATCTTCATTTCTGTTGCATTTTGCCTTTTAAATACCTACATTGCATTCTGGGAATTGCATGTTGTACTTCACAGTTAACACTTCCAATGCATTTGGAGGGATACTGTAGCAATGTTTTTATCAGGGTTTTTCCAGGTTTTTTTTTCCCCAACAAGCTGTTTCTGAAAGCTGCAACTTAATTCGAGACAACTGGATTGCTTTTGTTAAACTTCTGAAATAAGGAAGTAACGCTCTCGGGGAAAATGCACAACCTTTGATCTTTTCAGTGCTAAAGATTGGTATATTAAAATCAGTCTGTAAAATGAGCTGTTATCTTCTCAGCCTTACACCTGACCACGCAGATGTCTGCAATGTGACTGGCTGCCAGCAGTCATGATGTAATTAATACACTTTCCTGAAGGTGTAAATGAGACAAACACAGTATTAGTGGATTTCCATACTGTATTATTAGTGGAAGCAGAGGTTCTGCCTGATACAAGATAGTAGGTTAGGAGATGTGTTTTCACCAGTAAAAAGAGATATCTTGAATGGAGAGGATTTCTCGTATCTGTTTGAGCCCATTTGGCCGTTGCTAAGGGATGGATCTGGAGCAACACAATGCTAAGAACTGACCTGTAAGTAAAATAGAAGGTGCAGGAAAAGGTGTTGTTCAAGGTGCCCAGTGTTTACTTTTTGAAATGTTCTGTGATAGGACAGTCTAATAGTGAAATTTTTGCCTTCTCTGCTAAATATAGCATCTGCAGTGTATGTGTGAATTCCTGCATGTGTGACTTCCTGTGCGGGACAGAGTGTGTTGTGGGACTTCCAGAGGCAATGCTGAAGACAAGGCAGGGCTTTTCTGGCTCTGTGGGTTTGAATTGCTGGAGCAAGCTAAAAAGACTCAGGGTGCATTTTCAGTGCTCTATACTTTTCTACATACATTAACATTCATTAGACTATTTGCCTTGGTGTGGTTTGCCTAGAAGGCTCATACTTTAGTCTTCCAGTTATTCACTGTGGTTACACCTGGAATACCTTTGCCTTTTTACTAGCTCAGGCTATTACACACTGGAAATACAGTTATTTTGCAATCATAATTCTGAGTGTAACCCTATGTAGTTCTGTTCCAAAGGAAGCAAAAATAAACCAAATGTGCCAAGTCCAATAGTAAAGAAGACATGTCAGAAGAGGCATCCAGATCTCTTTAAGAGGGACACTGCAAATAGAAGAAAAAAGGTAGCCTTGCATTATGGTCCTAGACTGGAACTTAAGAGACTATGTGATTTTTTTTTTCATCTCTATGATAAACTTCTGGTTTGATCTTTGACAAATAACTTAGAACCCATTTCTTATGGACATCATCACCTCATCCCTGAGGTGCTGGAGTACCTTCGTCCTTTTTAATCCCCTTATCATGTGGAAGTGGGACAAGCCTGAGCTGTTACTGGTTATCAGCAAACTGTGCTAGCACTGGGGAGTCTAATTTGTGCTGGAGTCATGGTGGTGTGATGCTGGTTTTTAGAAACAGTTTGACTTATGACCTGAGTCATAAATCTTGCCTCATCACAAAGCAGTACTGATTAATTTGCACCATTACGATTTCTGATTTGTACTGAAGCGATTCAGAAAACGTTTGGTTTTTTTTTGTTTTTTTCTACTGATTTTATCTTTGCCTTTGGAATTGGGAGAAAGGTATATCTCTCCATGGGTTTTTCAAAGCCCAGTTCATAAAGATGAAAGAGTTATTCTGGGCTGGGCTTGAAAAGTTTTTTATGCTAGTATCCTTCAGAAGGGAATATTCTGCAGTGGCAAACGTATGGGTTTAGGGTTACTTTTCAACACTTTTATGGTACAAGTCCTATAATTTGGAATATACTGCTGGCCTTACGTTTATGATGTCTTTTACAGGCTATTCTGGGGGCAGAGAGGAACCTGTTCGCCCAAACAGCTAAGGAACAAAGTTGAAAAGCTTTAGAGACTGAAGAGGAAATAAAAATGCCTGATGTATGGCGTGCCTCCAATGATTACTGCTTGTTGTGTTTTATACAGTCTAAGACAGAGAAGCAAATTTTGCTGCTGCTTTGAACAGCAAGGGCAGTCTCTGATATGATGCAGTTCCTAAGGGTCACTATGTATTCCTTCTTAAGACAAAGCTAAGTATTGGCCTAGCATCTAATTTTGTGTAATATTTTACCAAGTAAGTCTTGGTTTTATTTGAAGGACTACTTTTAATAATTTCTTGTGGCATGTATTTATTCTTTGTGCAGTTGTCTCTGACAATGTTGTGATTTTTATTTTTTTCAATGACAAGTATTGCATTGACTTGAGTATCTGGATTGCATTCAATGCTTAATTGCCATTATTGAAAAGGTAAAAACTATTCCCAAATTTAAAAGAACTGCTGCTGTATTGTCCCGTGCCTGTGTTATAAAGACAAATTATTTGGGAGTGGGACATAGAAATATTTTCCACAGCCAATGTATAGAGTGGCAATTGAAGGATTTGATCTTAGCAGAGGAAGGCAGAACTTGGAATTCTTCCTGCATCTGCTGTTCCTGTGTTTTTAGAGAGCGAGTTTGGTAGGGCTGAGAAAGCAACTACTTGGCACTAAGGGACATAAGAATGACTCTTAAGTGCCATGTAATGAGAATTTCCTGGCCAGGATGTTGGAGGTTCCGCTTTGGCACAGGGTGAGGCAGTGCTGCTCACCATCACAAGGAACTGCTAAAAAATGTCAGGAGGCACAGGCAGAGCCAGCAGCCAATCCAGCCAGAGCACAAAGCAGGGTGGGCAGCTGGGCAACTGCCAAGCTTTCATAGCTGAATCAATTGCACACCCATTATAATGCCATGGCTTACTGAGCGATAAATTCACTGGTGAGTTTAACAGGTGTGAAAATAGCAAATTTGACCATTCTTCGATGCTGTGTTTTTATGCCTCAGGCATGGAGATTTATTCAGCAGCCATTTAAGTGTCTCCAGGACTGGGGGAAGTAGAGGTCTCTGTCATTCATCCAGCCTGTGGGGAGCTGGGGAGATAAGAAGATCCAGGGTTCAGAGTCACTCTTTGACTACTTAAAACAAGCACAGACCTCAGGCTGAGAACTCTGACTCAGTGACTGCCTGGGTTGCCCTGCTCAAGCACTTGTCCCAGTAGCTGCCTGTGGGCTGATAGATGTCTTGTTATCTTGGTGAGTAGCCTTGGACCTCAGAACAGGATAAGAAGTGTGGGATACAACTTCTCTGTAATTGGTGGTTTGAGACAAGGAACACAACAGAGGCATCTTGTTTGGATGAGTACAGAGGAGTAGTGAGTACAAAACATAAGTGCATGAAGATGGGGTAATTTGCACTGAAATGTGGAATAGCAAGAAAGAACTGAATGCAAGACTTGTCCTAGGATGGAACTGCATCAACTTCTGTTTTACTATCATAAAAATCATTCTAAATCTTTAAAAACCAATTCCCACAGTGAAAGTAGGCCAAAAAGAGAAGTGATTCAAGATAGTAATTTCAAAAAAATAAAAGAAAAGGTTTATTTTTAGTTCAAGGACAAAGTTAATTAGGTTTGCCCACAAGGACATCCACCTTTGGAAGATTCAGAACCCAGCAATTTTTCAGAAGTTCAGCTTTTCTTAAAAATATAATAGTGTTTCTTTTGGAAAAGAACTTAAAAATTAACTTTAGAGATTCAAGAACTGAAAGGCAAATGAAAGGGTGTTCTTGTGTCGAGTCCGTTACATTTTTAACGTTAGAGCTAGTCTCATGCTATTGTGGAGTCTGCTACAGTTTATTGGAAAGTGTAAAATAGTAGAGGTATAATAAATGTCCTTGAACACTTGTCTGATTCCATCTGACAAAAATGGTACATGTTACAATAACAGTAATTTCTAGTGACCTCAGTTTCTACTTCTGGATGGCAAGCAATTGGTCAAAACTACCACATATTCTTTTTTTTTTTTTTCCCTCTTTGTAATGAATCAAACAGTTGGAAGAATTGCAGGAATATCCTATTTGGAGGGGATGACAATCAGCTGCATTGATAACACATTTGCCATGAGTTTTCATGGGTTTGGTCACCAAGTAATCACCTGGCTGGTAGTTTTAGAATCAGATTTTAATAGCCCAGCTTCATTGCTTCTTTTTACATCTGACTTCAGGTATGTGTCAAGTGTTCTATCAGACCAGGTTAGGGGTTTAGTCCTGTTTCTGACTGTGCATCAATGCTGGATGTTTTGCCCACACACAAAACTACCCAGGATGACTTTATAATCCTAAGGCATGGAGTTTCAGAGCTCTGAGAACACTTAATCCAAACTATTAGTGTTGAAGTTGTTTTTCTTATACTGTTAAGACATGTCTCTAAGACTTTTTAAAAAGTCATGTCAATCTTTTTGCCTTTGTCATATTTCCAGACTTTTTTGCGTTTTGTTACTTAGGAAGTGTGCTGAACAAAACTAAATGCAAGATACACAAATAACATAATATTCTGTCTTCTCTGCTGCTGAACATTAAGCTGTCCTGGATTGTACTAGAGGCAGAGCAAAAGGCAGGGGTCTGCATTTATTTTAAAATCATTTGTCCAGGAGGTAACAACCATTTTAAAACCCATTTATGGCTGAGTTGTCTTCAGCAGTTCTTTGCAGTAAGTTTCTTCATACTTCACTTTTAAATTTCATCTGTTATTATGCTGCTCAGTTATTTTTGTGCTAAATCCTCTAGATGCTCTCCTGTACTCTTCTTGTGTCCTAATAAATGCATAAGTCACCTCAGTTTTAACAACTAAAAGTCTTATTGTTTCTGAAATGTGTAAAGGTGGGATAGAAATAGGAGTGTCCTCTCCTAATGGAAAATAAGGTGTCTGACTCCTGTCCTATCATTGTAGTTATATCCTTTTGGTAGCCATGGAGCCCTTTGTCCTCAGAATACTTGCACAGAAAATAGCGCGCTGCTGGGGCACTGTGTCCTGACTGACCCCCTGAAGATCTCACACACAGATAAAGTCGTTGGGGATTTATGCCATGATTCTTTGCTAGTATCTTTTTTTTTTGGAAGGGAAAGTTCAGTGGAAAAGGACTAGCTGGAAGCAAGGTTTGGTTTGAGCCATGTATTCTGGGCATGATCCTGCCAGTCTCCTGAACTCTGATGATTTGCTTGAAGGGAGAGGGAAATGGATCTGATTCCTTCATGGGACAGCATAGAAGAATGCAATGAAAAAATCCTCAATGAAAAACACAATGGTATTTTTCTTCCTCTTTAGGTTCTCTCTAGGAAACAACTGAATAATCCCTCATTTAATTAGGAGTTAAAAAAACCCCAACACCTAATGAATGTCTGTGTGCTGTTTCTGCTTCTCTAATCCCCACTTGGCTGAAGTTTCTTAGGAGATGCATCGAACCAATATGAGCTGTTTCTCCAAAAGCTGTTCCAATATTATGTTCCTGAAATCTGTGTGGCAGCATCATAAATCTGTTAGCACATGAGATAGCTTTTCACAAAAGTTTCCGTTGCTGTGTTCTTATTTTCAAAAATCTTTACAAAAATTATTCAAGATATTTAAGTATATTGTATTTGGGGACTGTTTTGTTTAGCTGGTTTTTGTTCATATTTCTCAGGAACCTAAAACAGTTCTGTAACCACAATATGGCAGCAGAGCTTGCTGTTAATTATTTTTGTAACCACCAAGTTAATGCCCATTATTAATCCCTGGCTAGTATACTGGTCACTTCTAGCCATCTAGGCTTGACTCCTGATAACAGGTTACATGTTTTCAGTAGCTTTCCTTCTTCTTTTTAAAGCTCCTTCAAATCCCTGGAGGGACTATTAAATCCCATTCTCCCTCTACCATACTTCCCTTCAGTTAAAATACAACCTCCGTGGCCTTTCCAGTTCTCTGAAACATTCCTTTCTTAAACAATGAAGAAGGAGAGAGGAGAGCCTGAAACACAAGCCACAACAGTCTGACATAGGAATGTGTGTTTGGAGAGGCCACAATCAGCCTTAGAGCATGGAGACTTTGGGAATGTGCTGTGCACAGACAAAGAGACTCCACAGCTCATGGGAATCATGTTTGTCCCTGCGTGTGCGTGGCAGTGCTGTCTTTATTGGCATTTGACACCCTGCAGAATAGCAGAGGATCCTTTTAAGGTGGAAGTTTGGTGTTTGTGAGGGCCTGCAAAGAGCTTTATTGGGTCAGTAACTGATCCCCAGCTGTTGCTGGCAGCTGCATCGTAGCTCCTTTCGTAAATGGAATCAGCCTCTTTTCTGATCCTCTTCTCGGCTATTCCTGAAGTTCCCTGCTGTGAACACTAAAAATCATCTTGTGGTAGCCACCCTAAGTTTACTCCTAGTCCGACTGTATGCTCATTTATGAATCCATTTGGCCTTTAATGAACCAACTCTTTCTACAACCAGTGTTTATCCCATTAATGTGTTTGTCTAGAATCATGTTTTCACAGCCTCTAGACCCAGACAAGGTCTTCTGGTATTCTCAAATAGTCTGCACGTGTCCTGGGCTACTCTAATTGATCTTCTCTTTAATGTTTAAACTTATTATGGTTCTCTGGGAAAGGCCAGACAATTTATATTGAAGTTATTTTTATTTGTTACTCCATTTTTAAAAGACTGTGTCAGTTAAAGAAATAAAAAGCATTGAAACCATAGGACTTGAGTCTCTTTCTCTCAGTAGTGTTATCTCTGAGGAGTTTTTCTCTCTTCTTTTACAGAATCATGTAAATGTTTTTGTGCTGCTGTCTTAGAAAAGGAATGTTGCAGCTCCAGCAGTACTGTCTGGTGCTGAGGAACTTCACAGCTAGGGATCCATTCAGGCAGTGTTATCTCTCTTGGCCCATCCTCTGGTCTGCATGCAGGCAGACATGTTTCTTGATGCCAAAGTTTGTGCAACAAAATTCTACTTTCGTCATATTTTATATCCAGTGATAAGCTTGGCTTACTTAGGCTAACTGGATTTTCCCATATTGTATGTTGATCCAAATATCTGGGCTTGAAGTCTTTGTAAGAAAGTGAATATGCAGATTTTGCAAGGGATTCAAAATTGGGCTTTCTTGAAAGCTGCTGCCTCTGCAATGCTTCTATTTGCAACATGTCAGTGATTTTCAGAAGGTTGTTTATTATTGGGCTTGAATCAAGATAAGGAACTTTCTGGTAGCATATCTGAGACAGTATCCTGCTCTTGGCTCTCATCCCAAGATGGTCTTGGTCTTGGTCTTGGTCTGTGCTTTCTGTCACTTTGCCCTGCTGACCTAGGCTGGCTGCTTCTTTTATTTCACTCAGTGCTGTGCCTTAGTAGCTGGTGACAACAGTGGGAATGCTGAGTTACAGGTGAAGGCATCTGAACACTGAAGGAGTACTCTTCTTGCAGAATGAATACATGGGGATGCTCACCTTGAAGGAAGCATGCAGGGCACCTTTCAGGAGGTCTCACTTGTGATAAACCAGCAGAAAATTTTCTTTATGGAGAAAGTTGCAGGATTTAAGCTGCTGTCTATGTCTGCTAGCAGGGACTGCTTATTTTAGCAGACCATTGCCCATGACTGGTGAAAAGGCACAGTTAGAGGTTACTCAGGCAAAGAGAAGCAGCCCAGACCTTCACTACAGGCCCTGTCAGCTCAGAGTCACTCTTTATGCTTTAGAAAATAACATATTCAGTTCTACTTCAGTGCATAAGATATAAATGGGTACAGATGTTTTGTGTTCTCTATAATCATCTCTTTTCTCATGTGAGACCTCACATGTGGTCTATACTATATGATGGTATAAACAGTGACTTGCACTAGTGTGTTTTTAACTTCTTTTAGAATAGTTGCAGGTGGATTTTAGGATGCTCACTTGCATGTGACTTTTTAGCTTTCTCTACCACAGTTTGATCCACTGCTCGCATGCTGTTAACATGTATGAATAATTTGCGTTGTTGAGGCTTCAGATACTGGTGCAGAGCCAAAGGAACTGTTCAAACATAAATTTCAGTCCTGTAGCCAAAGAATGAACTTCAGCAGTTACTGTGCTGAACAATCTGAGTGTTTGATATTCAACATATGTATGCTTTAAGTGCATGGGTGTTGTTCAGGTGAATCAGTATGGCCCAGGGTAGGCCTCTGCCAATCACACTTTGGAAGCCAGAGGGCAATAAAACTGCTCAGTTTTGAATTATGTAAGGTGCTAGTCTGGGTTTTCATTTCCAGAGAAAAACTGTTCAAAGTGTTCTTTGAAGTGTTCATTATCATAAAGCAAAACTTTTTTTTTCTCCATCACTGAAGAAAATGTTAAACAGCTTTTTCATTTCAGATGCAGGGATTCAATTATCAGAAATTTGTAAATGCATCAGAATATGTAAAATGTAAATCAGAAGGGGTTTCCTTACTTGAATTTGTTTTAATCCAATAAAAGAAAAGCAGGACAATTTGGGGACTTATTATCCAGGGCCATTTTGGACTATAACTAAGAAAATGACAACACCTTACTTAGTTGCCTTGCTTTATGTAAGTCCGTGCAGTTTGAACCTGGAAGTGCATAAAGCCAGCAGAGCAGGAATGTGTTCCTTCTGTTTCACCTGCAGAATTGCTTAGTCAGTTGCAATTGCTTAGAGTTACAACCAGTCAGAGCTGGGTATATAAAGCTATCACAAGTAATGAGGCATTAGCAAAACACAACTCAACTCTCAACTTGATTTGCTCTGCTTATAGTTCATATTATGCTCTGCTTGCATGGCTAGCATTTAAGGCAGATGGTATCTTTTCACTTTTATACAGGTCACAGAGAATATAAAAAGTGTTGAAGACAACAAACACTGAGTTTTTCAGTATTGTTTTATACATTCTTAAGAGTAAATCTTGGCATTAAAATAGAATCTGCTCATGTTGTTCATGCACCCTGAAGGAAGAAAGGCAAATCACTCATGCAAATGTAGGCGTGTAAGTCAAAGAAACTCTGCCAAACTTATACTGGTATGGTTAGTAAGGAAGCAGTAGTGTGCAATGGTAATAAGTCACTTATCAAAAGTCACTTATCAAACACACAGTGCAATAAGGACAGTAAATTGGTGAGTTCAGTCAGGCTGTCCTGAGGACTAGCAGCTGAACATGTAGCCTATATACATTTCAGTCTCTACAGTGCTGCCCCTTTCCCATGGGAGCTGCCAACTCATTCTATGGACACTGTTACTCATACTACTCAAGGCAAAAGGTCTTTTGGATTGCTGTTGTGTGTTGGTGCCAACTTAAAATGATAAGATAAAAAGTAAGCAGATAATCACAATAACGTCCCCTCCTGCAAACCCTGAAGAAGTCATTAATCCATTACAGAAGTTCTGTCAACCAGCTGTGTCAGGACTGATTTAGTATTCTGAACTTTTGCCTCTGCTTTAGAGTGAGCTTTGTCCTGTGCTTAAGCATTATCAAAGAGAAGGCTTAATTCTGCCAGCTGAGTCTGATAATGCTCCTGCCAGTATTACTCGTGGTGGAAGAGTGAGATTCTTAGTAAATGCAGTGCTTATTAGTTCCGTGTCTTCACCTAGCTCTCCAGTCAATCTGCAAACTGCTGTTACCTAACAGTTATCCAGGATAAGGGGATATATTCGAACTATTCTTAAACAGAGATATATTTTATTGTCACACATTATTATGGGTTAGGAAAATGAGAATTAATGCACACTTCCCCTGAAAAACCTCAGACAATTTACAGTTTATGTATCCTTTTTTACTAAATGACAAAAAAATCAAAATCTTTGAGAAATTTAGGAGCTAACAATTTGTAGTCTCACATTGCTATCCCAACTAAATTAAGTTAATAAAAATTGCTTGCTTGTGAAGACCTGGCTGTATGTTGTGATCTCCAGAGCCTTTTCAGTGTTTTGTAGCATATTGGTTATTCTCGGAGACAAGTTATAATTGAGCTCTTTAAAAGTGGGGTTGGGGCCACTATCTTGGTTGGATTTGGATAAAATATTTGACCCTTTTCTTCAACACACTTGGAAAGCTGAGGGATAAGAAGAAATAGCTAAGGTATAAACCAAATACGTGTGCTGTATGGAAAAGACTGTTTTAAAGACTTGAACTAACACGTGCTGGTCACCCTCCTCTCCTTCAGTTATCTGTTTAGCAAATGCTAATAAAGGTAAAATCTGGTGGAAAAATGTATTTTCTGCAGTATGAGTACTCAAGTGGAAGTTTCAACAAGTACATGGTTTAGCTGAACTCAAGTCAAATAACTTGAAATCAAGTTCTTCATGGTAGTCACATAAGGTAGGCAGGGAAAGTTGTAAGCTTTCTTTTGTAGTCGTGGTTATAAACTGCCGTAAAATGAACTGCCTCTTACTGTTTCCATTGCCACATCTGTAAGCAGTGTGTCTGCATTGATCAGAATGGCAGATGGATCAGCATTTTTAGCTGTAGATGAATGCTCACTATAAAGACAGCTGTGCTGGTGGGAGAGGTGCTTTCTGTGAGCTGCTGCTTATGTCTCTTTTGCCTTTGGAAACTGACCTGATGGATGTGCAAACAGAGCTCATCTTCATTCTTCTGGTGCAAAACCAGCTGGATTAGACCAGATCAGCTATTTAATCAGCATAAGTTAATCCAGTGATCTTTATGGAACTCTATGTGATCATCTGCGCCACTAGACCTAGAAATCTATTTGTCTCAGGCAAAGAGGGGGTGACAAGCAGCTGAGAGCTGGATCTTATACCAGAAAAAGCTGCCTTTGCAGAAGGCCATCTTCCCTTTGCCAGTTGCAGGAGCTCTGGGTTGATTCACACACCGGCAGGGAAGGTTTTTATTGCATTTTCTGTGCACAGTTTTTACAAACAGGAACAGCAAACACTAAAGCTTAATGAATTGTGAAGCTCATTCTGAGCTCCTAATGTCACCATAAGGCATAACTCAGTGTTTCTAGATGTCTTGTAATAATGAAACTGCAGTGCAATTAGTTTCCAACCCTGTTTCTGTCACCTCTCTCCAGTCTTTCTGCCTCTGTTTCCTTACTTACCTCACAATGATGCTGCCAGAATTACTTATTTAATACTGTAAATTTTGTAAAGGTGAGATGTGGGAAAGACACAAAGCTTTTAAACACAAGCTTCTGTTGGTAAAAGTCACCTGAGCATGGTCTGGGTTATCCATATTTAACCAGGGATTTCTCCTTCAGTCATGACAACAGGAGTGTCCCAATCTCAGAGAAAGTCAAACGTATGAAGTTAAAGTGTTCCCTAAGTGCCTGGGGTAATTGTCCTCTTAGCTGGTAATTCTGAACCTGTTAAGCTTTGCTGGAAATAGATTTTGGTCTCTGATGATCCTCCTGTTGTGCAGAAATAGGCTTTGTAAGTCCACCTCCACACGATTAGTGTTTCTTAAACTGACCAGTGATCAGTGAAAACTGACTAAAAAATTATTACTTCTAACATTACATATTCTGTGGAAGGATTTTGGTTTTGGATGGCCAAATACTCCACTAAAAATCACTCGTACCCAACTATATAAACAACAATACAGCAATGTACTGATGACTGGGAATGGTACCTAATTAATGCAAATTGACCTCCCACTTAACATTATCAGCTTTTACTTTCCTGAAAAGCTTCTTATCCATGCCACCATATGCTTTTTCTGCTTCAAACAGTTACTGACAAGCCCTTCCTGACAAGCACTGCCATGGCACACAGAGGTGCTGGCTTTCTCCTGTCCCAAATTCCTCATATCCCTGTGTGGTCAGTAGCTGCCAAGTGCTCCTCATCAGTTCATGCAGGTGATCTTTGAAATCTTCCAAAACAAAATTCAGAACAGTAATTTCATGCCCCTTTCCTCCAGTATTTAATGTGAAACACTCTCGAGGTAAAATGCTTCTGGGGTTAAAAACAAAACACCTTGCACTGGCTGCAAATAGTGTTCTGCAAATAGTGAATGTCTAGGATTGCATCTCAGACTTTATAAGAGATAGGAAGAGTAGTTTTTTTTTTCTCTGGATCTTGTTCTACCATTTGTGTAATGATGAAATGTTTTAAATGACTCAACTCTTATTTTGGGGGTATTTCTGTTGACCTCAGTGAAGGTGGCAGGCATGACTTTGGCCCAAAAAATGCTACTTTTTGATCCGTCTGATGATTTTTTTTTTCATTTTTCTTTCCCTGTTTTAGACTGTGAAGAATTAGTTGTCTGGCAGAAGATACCAGACACACTAAGTGATCCATCATGCCTTTGTTGGGAATGGCAGCTGTGCTAATAGCTCTCTTGGCTTCTTAGGCTACAAGGGGGCCACATGAGGTGCTTTTATTCTCAGTGCTGAGACATCCTCCATGAGGCTGCAAGTATCAGTACATATAACTTTATTTTAAGCCAAGGTGCTTACCTTGACCACTAATGTATTCAGATTCTGTTAAACTTCAGCAGAAAAGCATCACAGCTGCCATAGTGTTTCTAAGTATGTTCCAAGACTTATTAAAGGACAAACCGATGGAGTTCTCTCCTATCTCTGGTCTTCCTCAGTACAGTTTAAAAGCCTTTCTAGAGGTACTGGGATGGAAGGGTTGATGACTGCTCGCATTGATCCCAGTGTCTCAACCCTGTGGTGACCTGAAGTTTGGGAACAGTGTACCTAGAAATGTGTGTAGGGTAGAGGTGAGAGGGAGAAAATGGCAGGCACAGTGATCTTGGGTTGGTTTGAGTTGTCAGGAAGGACAGAAAGAAAGAAAACTTCCTTATTTCACATTTCATTGAGCTTTAGATTAAATGTAACACTTTGCAAGTATGGGGAGAGAGGTGAGAATCAAAAAGGTGATATCTTAGTTCTTTAATCCCCTTTTGCTTGCACCTTGCAAAGAATTCCCAAAGATGCTGCCCTTGCAGCTTTTATACATGATCAATCATACAGATTCTCATTTACTTTTATGTGGCTTAAGGGAAGAAAAATGTGGACTAGATTCTTGTGCAGCTCCAATTAATAGTAACTGAGTTTGTGCTTGTGTAATCAGAACTTGTCTCTAAGATGACATTTATTTCTGGGAGGAAGGGGGATAAACTGGAGATTTTATGAGATACTGAGAACTGAGATTTCATTGAGTCCCCATGTTCCTGTGGCTGTTCATTACAGCTTTAGTTTTTTAATGATGGAGTAATTAAAGACTTAGTAAAATCTGGGGAATCAGGAAGTTTGAGGAAAATTAAAGCAGAGGTTTATTCCAGCAGAACAGACTAGCACCCTGTTTGGAATCTTGTAACTTTAGCACCACTGCATGCAGCAGCTTACTGAGACCAAACACCTTTCCCCAATTGCTGGGTAAAGCAGAGTCACAGTCTTGCACAGGAGCCAGGTTAATTCAGTTCCTGAAGCTGTGCATCATGACATAACAAAGTCATACCACGCCAGACTTTTCTGAGCCTTCTCTCTCATAAATCTGCTTAAATCTGCTTTATGAGAGAGAAGTTGTGCATTATAGGTGCTCTCAAACACTTTAGTTCACATTAGGTAAGGAGGCTATGAACAGCAAAGCCAAGAAAACCCAATTAGCCCATAGGCAAGTCAGCAAGATCTGTATTTTTCAGGTGAGTGTGTGTGCTAAGCAAACACTGCTAATCTTCTAGAACTGAACATTGCATGCTTCCTTCAAAAGAGAGATTTTTGTGCCTCATGCTGTTGCTGCTGCTTATTGCCAAGGAACCTGCACTGTGCAGTTGTGGCTATGAGAGGAACAACATGCTCTTTTATTTCATTAAGGAAAGATAAGATACAGGTGAAATGTACCTAGCCAAAGTGTCTGGTGGTTTGGGAAGCCTATATTAGGGAAGAAATGTAATAGCTTACCTGAAGTGACCCACTCTCATTTGCATCTCCTGCACTTTATCTGAATCAGTGCAGTCAATGTACATTAGGGACAAATCAATGTGTAAGCAGTGCAGTGTTCTTACTGATACCACTCATTACATCAGGAACTTTATGTGTTGCCAGGTGCCAAAGGCTGGAAAGACATCAGGAACATGTGATGTGTGGAATGTCTTTTTAAAACAGAGTGAAGAAAAAAAAATCTATCTTCTAGACTTTTGTGTAATAAGCTCTATATTAGTTAACAAAGTTATGTACTATTAGTACAGAAAACCAAATAAACAAAAAAAATCCTTTTATCACGGATGCAAAACAAAAAACATACCCTGTTTATACTTGCAGAGAAACTACCTATTCACACCATGCTAATATGTTATTTATATTTTACCTGTGAGACTTATTTTTTTAAAAGGCAAGCAGAATAAAACACTAACTTTAAAGGGCAAGAATTTAATCACTAAACCTAGCTAAGAGTCTCTTGGCAATTTTACCAAGTCATAAAAATATCTAAGGCTGAAAAAGTAATTAATTTGCTTAGTGTTCTTTGTGGTATAATAAAAAAATAAAAGAAATGCCTGAAGTACAGTTTTACTGGGCTAATCTAAGTCATTCACTGAGAGCTCCAAAATCTTGTGCCTTTCATAAGAAAGGCTGATCTACCAGGCCTTGCTTCAAAGGGTCTTTATGGTAAATGGGTTGGAGATGTCAGATGATAGCTCTTTTTTAAGCTTTATTATTTGTACATTGCCACACAAGGTTTCTTGTTTCTTCCAGCTGTATACCAAAATCTGCATATTGCTGAAACCCCATTTTTTCGTCAATGAGAAGAGGGATGCCCCAGATTCATTTCCAAGCAGGAGATAATGGTAGCTGCTCAGGGCTCCTCCCCTTTCTCCCTTTGTGGACACGGAACTGTTGGGATGCTCATAGGCCCTGCAGGGACTCCATCATTTCATCCTTGGCAGTTCCTGTGGGAACTCTTTTCCTCCCCTGGCTGGGGTTTGCTCAGTAGCCTGGTTAATGACACAGCTATGACATGGGAGCTGCACCCAAGCACTCTTCAAGTCATCTGTGACTCAGGGTGCAACTGGGCTGCTCCCCCATTGAATTGGTCTCCCTAAAGATAAGTGTTGACCAGTTACAAAGAGGAAATATGTTCCTTCACTCAAAAAGTTTAAATACAGTCCTGCACTTATTTCTCTGCATACTAACATGGGTGTTTTAAAGATAAACTTCAACTGCCAGATCAATTTTACTCACACATTCTGATACAACATACAGAAGTCGTGCACTTCATTGTGAAATCTGTGCTGTGGTGCTATGGGGCTCACTGCAATCAACATGAGGTGTGATAACTCACAAATTGCTATGCCAGAATTACTCATGCCTCAGCTGAGCTGAACAAAAGATCTACTTTTAATGTGTGATGCTACAAAGATAACAGTACTTAAGGTGTTGAATTCTGGCAACCATTTGTATATTGTTACATTTATAACAAACTGGGGACTCTGATTCAAGCTTTGTGTCTGTCTTAATAATGGGAAGCCTTTATAGAAATGTCATGCTCACAGACCAGCAATCTTTGAAAGATTATTCCATGGATAATTCTAATTGATTTTCCATTTCTACAGTTAGAACTGGCATATGTCGGATGGTACTGTAGGTGTGAAGAATAATTCTTAAAGTTTCTTTTCACTTCACATTCTGTTACAGTTGTATTATTGTAATAGAATGTAAATTGAAAAGAAATACTAAGAAGTATTTTCAGTTTCCATTTTGTTATGTTATAATGTGGCTTGCTACATTTTTCACTGCAATAATTTGACATATTGCTGATACACATAAATAAGGACAGTCAATCTGCTTTGAGCTCTGGCATGGCAGAACTACTTAATTATCATTGTAGATCACTTTTCATTTTAACATCTAAGGCAGCAATAAAATAAGGATGAACATGCATTTTCATGACTGCCATGATTTAGAGGTTTGTGAATTCAGGTTGTAACAGCCAGCAAAGTTTTGTATTTTTAAGGGTAGACAGTTGTTTAGAATATTAGTTATATTTTTAGAACTTGTACTGGGTAATCAAGCCTGAAGCCACCCAGAACAGGTGGCAGAAGAGAAAGAAAGGTTTTTCTGGAAAGGAAGTAAGATAATAGCAGTTTTTTAAAATTTGGCACTGAGGTTTTTTTTATCTGAGGTGTCTTAGAATTTTGCTGGTCTGCCGGTGTCACACAAGAAACAGTTGCTCAGTATTATGTTACCTGTCCCTTTATGTTCAGACCATAGAGCATATGGAGTCCATCTGTCTGTTGAAAAGAAGTGAAGGCTCACGGTGGAGGGATTTATGCTTCCAGTTGGGAAAGGCCCAGAACAAATCCAGGGAGTTGTCCAGATGAACGCCATCCCATTTCCCTAGAAATGACTGCACTGTGGGCACTCTTCAAACACTTTTTGATAAAACAGCCATAAATCAAGTTTCACATGAGAGAGAGTATCCTTATGGATACTCTCTGGGTTCTGTGCAGAAGTTCTGCAGCTTCCCTCATGATGTCAGAGCGTTAGGTGGAGAGATGCTCAGTAATAGTAATAAGAGACACACTGGAACCCATGTGACCTTCATGAGGGTCTCCCACTTTAGTACTACTTTTCTACTCTCTGACACATGCTAGAGGCCTCTAAAGATCTGTTTCTTTTCTCAAGTGTGGTTTTGTCCTGAAGGTGATGCAGCATGGGGAGCCTTATGATCTTTACCTTCTTCTCTAGATCAGGCCACAGAACATTTTGCTTCTCTTTCCTATTACTTTACCATGTATTCTGTCAATTATTAAGAGAATCAGACATATCACTCTTGCCAATTTTAACAGAAAGGAAATTACAACTGGAGAAGAAATTGTTTCAAATGTGTAAATTGACTTTCTCTGCAGTCTTTTATTCTTGCAGAGGGAGGCAATCACTTATCTTGCCTGACCTTAAAACCTGCTTGGTCAGGAATCTGCAGGTCTGGGAACCACCATGGGTCAAGGAGCTGGGAGACAGCCAGAGGAATGTAAATACTCTGTGGCATGATAAACAGCAAAACCATATTAAAACCCACAACGCAAAAAAAAAAAAAAAAAAAAAAAAAAGACAATTTTCATTCATTCTTCAATCTGTGCTGTCACTAAACCCCACTGGAAACCTTACTGGTGTGGCTTGTCAGTGGAAGGACAGCTGCCAATGGTCTAACCTGATGTGTGTGTGTATAACTCAGGTTTCTGGCAGTGGCTGAAGGGTGTTGTTTTTCAAGGCCTTTCCCAATTTTTGTGGTCTCATCTAAAGTGAACTTGAGGACTCAACTACTTTTCTCCAGTACATTTGACTGGGAGGCCACATGTGTGTGACCCACTGCCAGTGCACTTAGCAAAGCACATCTGCATAGTCAGTGATTGATTCTAGTGAAAAACTGCACAAGGATAGTGTGTTCATCCTTTAGGTAAAGGCATTGTTGTCCATGGAAGTGTAAAGAGTTATTGCAAATACCTTGTAATTCATTTCCTACGAAAGACAGTAATGGCTCAAAGGAGCCCTCGCAGGCTAAAAGGTAAATAAACTGAGTGTTAATAGCTCCCAGGCAGGTGTGCTTAGCACCACTCAGAGTGCATTTTTCAGGAAAGGTTCCATGTGGCTGTCACCATTTAATAGTTCCTGGACAGCAGGAAGAATATTTGCTCTGGAAGACCTTGGACTATGAATGTGGGAGACTTTTGTTGTGTGTGTGTTTCACTTTTTGTTTTAAAGGATATATTCTTTCCTTCAATTTAAAGGTCTTTTAAAGATGAAGAAAATAGAGTATTATAGGGAAAGAAAATGCCTAAACTAGGACAAATTAAAATGTTTTTAGAGACCCAGCACATTTCAGATTAAGATGTGAGTGCATAATAATGGAGAAAGAATTTTAATGATCTGTTGATTAAATACTCAGAGTCCAAGGTACTTTTCAGTATATATGGGGCAGAGTTTGACCTACTCCTGTAAAGTCTCCTTCCTCCTTACATAGCTGGTACAAGGGCATAGAGTCACAGCAGTCCATGGTTGCTTTCTGTTAAGGAAGAACATCCACAGAAAGGTGCTGGGATCTCTTCCTCAGCCTCTGTACCTGGATGATCCATTCTGGTGAGCAACTGTCATGAGGAATGCACCTCACAGCCCTGTAAAATTAACTCTGAAATCATCACAGAATTATTCTCAGGTTCCTAATACATTTAAGTTACCAATGCTGATATAAGAGGTTGTTTATTTTCTCCTTTTGAAGAATTTATATCTATGCTTCAAACTACCTTAATCTAAAAGCTCGGTGGTTTGATCAAGTTTAAGTGTTTTGCTGGTGCCATCAAGTGGCAAAATGTTGGATTGCAAAACTCCCACGGCATCCAAATTCACTCAAATACATCTTGAACAGCACCAATGAGGAAAATAATCCTTGAAAAGCTTCCTCCAAAAATACATATATATAAATATGTATGAGAAAAATGGACTGAAATACATATGGTGTCATGGTTACTTCAGTTACTTCAGTTTGATCTGAATTCTAACTAGTAGAAAGGCTAATATTTTCGAGTATTACTAGCTGATAAATATAGGCAACCTATAAAGCAAACTCAGAGATCCTTGTTGAAGAGCTACTTGAACTGAAGTGGTACAGTGCTGTATTCTGAATTTCCTTCCCAACTGTGTTTGCTGTCCTTTGTTACTAACTAATGTGTTTTTATAGAACATGGCCCTTTTTGTATCACAGCTATACTTCATATCATCAGAGTAGAATGAATGTTCAGTTTGCTGCTATATTCACTAAATTCACAATATGGTTAACTGAAAATTTAAACTTACAGTTCATCATTCATGCACACATAACTTTTTTCCCAGCTGAGTGACATTGTATTGTTCAGTAGGAAGGCCTCTGTGCAAAGAAAACACATACATATATAAAGCTTATGCTCAATTTCCTTATAAAAATCCAAATAAATGGATATGTTTTTGTTTTGATTTCTCAGAGGACTGCTAATATCAAAACTTACAGATGCTGCTGGTGTGGAAATTATGCCATGTTTCAGAATCTACATCATGCAGGGCTGGATTTTGGGAAGTGCTGAGCACCCATGCCTGACTTTAAAGTTCCTGAGAATGCTGACCATTCCCCCTTGTGAAAGCCTGGCTCTTACAGTTCCTTACCACAAACACCTAACACTCAACAGGAGCTGTGGGAATGCCTCAAATGGGTACAGGCTCCAACTTCTTACCCTGTAAAGGGTTATTCCTACACTGTGGGGATCCCTTTGAGCTGCTTCCGATGCCAAAGGGCTCGCAGAATCCAGCCAAACTGCATGGTGCTTTCCACTGACAACAATCTGGGAAGAAGACAGATCCACACCAAAAACCAAAACCAACAGCAAATGAGAGTGTGAGAATGATGGAAATGCAGGTGGCAAGGTCAGCCATAGCCAGTAAGATTTTCCTGGCATTAGAAAAAGCCTTACAGTTTAATTAATTCCCACTGTGGATACTTCCTGAAGTTTTATTTACAAATTCCATTATAAACATGTTTATTAAGGCTTCTTATACTTTCCCCACTGAAATTTGTGCCAGTACTATCGGAGGCACAAACACAAAAATACTTCATTTGCATCTTGCCCACTTCAGCTTTTTACTCAGGAATTATTTGCACTAGAGTAAGCTTTTAATTAATATCTAGCCTGTGTCTGTGGTAGGTTTCATTGAGATCAGAGAAACTGTTGTTGTTGGGGTTACCATAGCTCTGTTGCTTGCCTGTTTTATGTGTTTTACAAGAACTTAATATGGAGGAAAGGCTACTTTCTTTTGCCCCAGAGTAGCACCATCAGGATTGTAGCTACCTGTGTATGCTCTGAACAACTCTCCTGCAGTAACATTTTACCGTGAGCCTTGTCCAAGACCAACAGCAAATAGATGTCGTTCACATAGATTTATGAAGTAGCTTGCAAACCTCCCTTTCTGACTGCTATGTTGGTTTTCTGAAATGGGATATGTTGTTGCTGTGACTCATCTACTTTCTCATGAGGTACTGTGCCTGAGTTAGCCAAAATCTCTTCTGGCTTGCAATGTGAGGATAGGAATGTAGAGACGTAGACTACATGCTGCCTAGGCAATTTCCACCCTGTGGAAAAGGGAAGGTTTGTTTCTGGACCTCTTTTTTTTCCTTTGGAGTGGGATTCACTTGGATTAGCTAGGGGCTCTACACTTCTGTGCCTGGACAACAAATAATCCAAGGGATTGCATATTCAGAAAAGACAAACACAAGAGCAATGAAAATTCTTGTTTCAAGCTCATTATACATTCTTGCACCAGTCCTATTGCTGGGAGCACAGCACCTTGCCGTGGTTCTGGTGTGGAAGTCCCATCAGCATAATTTAACAAGCACACGTGCTGGATTCTCCCCCTGGGATGGGGTAACCCTGGTTATATGTACAAACTGGGAGATGAGAGGCTAGAGAGCAGCCCTGGGGAAAGAGATGTGGTGTTTGGGTTGATGGCAAGCTGTACATCAGTCAAGAGTGTGCCCTGGCAGCCCAAAGGGCCAGCTGTGTCCTGGGTCCTGGGGTGCACCCAGCAGAGCACAGGGAGCCAAGCGAGGGAAGTGGCTGCCCCTCCCTGCTCTGCACCACTGCAGCCCCACCTCGAGCTCTGTGCTGCTTTGGGTGCCTTAATGCAGGAAGGACATCAAACTATCAGAGTGTGGCCAGAGGAGGGGACCAAGGTGATGAAAGGTCTCTAGGGCAAGACTTACAAGGAGCTGCTGAGCTCACCTGGTTTGTTCAGCTGGGAGAAGGCTGAGGGGTGACCTCCACACAGCCCACACCTTCCTCAAGGGGGGCAGTGGAGCGAGAGGTGCTGCTCTCCTGTCTCCTCTTTCTGGTGACCAGGGAGAGGACATGAGGGAATGGCATGAATCTGCACCAGGGGAAGTTCAGGTTGGATATTTGGAAAAGGTTCTCCACTATGTGGATGACCAGTCACTGGAACAGACACCCCAGGGGAGTGATCGTGGCACCAAGTCTGTCAGAGTTCAAGGAGTGTCTGGACAATGCTCTTGGTCATGGTTTAGTGTTAGATAGTCCTGTGAGAAACAGGGAGTTGGACTTGGTGATCCATATGGATCCCTTCCAACTTGAGATATTCTATGGTCATTCCACATAAAGGTTAGCTCTTGATAACACAGAGGAGAACAAGGACAGGGAGACACATTTCAAATCTTTGAATCATGTTTTAACTCTTTGACATTCTAGTCTGCATCTTCCATTCATGTTGTCCAGGAAAGGCTGCAGGACTGAAGGCTATCCTTGGAATTTTCTGAATCAGCCCTAAGCAGCATGTCCTGCTTCCAGAGCTTTCTTAAGCAGCATGCTCTGCTTTCAAAGCTTTTCTGTAAATCAATAATGGTTATCTGAATGCTACACGAGTGTCTGAACAACAGAGATTTGGAATAATCATTTGCTATCTTTCAGTTAGTCTGACTTTTTTTCTTTTCTTTTTTTTTTTAAGTTATGCTGCCATGAAGAAAAAGAAGTCTTGGAACTGGTTTCAGTGGAATCGGCACCAACCCCGGTATATTTTAAAGAAGAACTTGGCTGTAGTAAGAGTATAGGAAAAGGAGCCCTAATTCCAAAAGCATTCCCCAATAGCTCCTCAGCTGTCTAGACACGTCTCTTCTTTTACAACAGCTTTCTGAAAAAGCTGAGCACTGACTTTTCATGTTTATGCCTATGACATTTGTGGATGCTGTAAATTAGGCCAAAAGTGAAATCTTTAAGTTCAGGAAGGGTTTTTGGGACAACAGCCAACAGTAAATAATTATCAAATGATAGGCAAAAAATAAATATAGAAATTTGGAACTTCAAGTGTTTCAGCAAAATACTGTGTGGAGATTTCTGAGTATCAATATATTTCCAAATTAATATTTAAGGAACTGCAAAAAGAATAAAAGCTTAAAGTGTCCATTTTTGGAATGCAGATATCAGTACACATCAGTGTAAATTGCTGTCCAACCATTTCACTGGCTGGTGCTTTTCTTGGTAAAAGCTCTTCCCTTAAACATTTTGACTGTGAAAAGTAGATGTCTAGCCTATGTTGGCTGAGGGTCTTCTCCACTACCATGAGGTTGGCATCCTGTAACAAATGTACATGGAGTTGCTTTCCCTTTGCTCAGTTGTCTTCTGGCAGTACCTGTAGGGCAATTCCTCCGTGCTTCCCATTTGCTCCTCAGGGAAGCTTGCAGCAATGAAGGAATTCCCTGAACTCTTTATATCTGAAAGAAAAAAACCCAACAGAATGCCTTTTGACAGCAGCAACAGTGATGGTTGATACCTGAAATCTTTTAAACAATGACAATTTGGCTCTATTTTCATGACTCTGACTGACTCAGCTCATTCTGGCTAATGCTGTTGGGATGAACTGGCACCAGGAGAAGTTAGTACAACACTTACTGGCAATTTTTAAATGAAGGTTGGATCGAGTAGATTGTTTTGATCAATGAGAGGAAGAAAGAAGGTGATAGATCTGTGCAGCAGGTGCATCTTGCAGTGTAATTGAGTCTCAGCTGCCAGCACATACATAGCTGCACTCTCCTTTCAGTACTGCTTAAGTAGCATATGGGCAGCAAATATATGCAGTAGCACAGATGGAAGCTTTAGCATCTAATTCCCACTGATTTCAGAATCTGTTATTTCTGCCTTTGAAAACTTCCCCTCTCCATCTCTAGAGAGGGGTGAGAAATGTTACTGTTTGGTAGCTGTAGTTCACACTGAATGGAAGCTGTGCTGGGCACTCACATGGACGTGCTAGAGGCTGAGGATACTCTGTGTGTTTCTGTACACTGGTGTCATTTGAAATCGAGCAGCTTGATGTGTATGATGAACCAAAATAAGAATATGTTCCACAGATTATCAGACAACTTTTCTGCTTTTCAGTTTCTGAAGGAACTCAAGCATTCATTTACAAGTTCTATCTAAAGTTTCACCCCCATTCTGAAAGCAGTCAGGCAGATGCCAAGTCACCTGTGTGACTGTGATGTTTGTATTCATTAAGTTTGTATTCATAAATTCATTAAGAAATTTGTATTCATTAAATTCTCACTGGAAACATTAATAAATCATTCCTGTTGGCTGCTATCTATGGGCTACTAAGTTGCAGAACAACCACTTTTCCTTAGTCATAAAAGAGAAGAATTGCATACGAAGGTCTGATCATCTATTCAGCTGAAACAAAACTGTGGTAAAATATTTACAAGTCTCCTTCTCCTAAAGAAACACTTATAGCCAATGTTGATCCAGTGATACTTGAGATCTCAACAACACATTAAAAAATGTCTCAGCCCAGAGATTATCAAAAAAAGGGCTAAGGTGAACATATGTTTAAAATGTCTATTGTGAACAATCCTTAAGAGTCTCAGCACTATAGCCAATGATTTAATAGAGACTATTAGCATTTCTAACTTCCACAATTGTAGATTTATTCTGAATTCTGACAGACAACTTCCAGCTTTCTGGCTTTTTTCTTCTGAGAAAAAACCCACACCACCAAAAAACTAATGTTCTGGGATCAGAACATCAGTTTGGTAGTGCCTTCTTTATTATTAAGAAGTTGCATTTCTTCCCTTCATGTCATGAGGAGCTCAAAACAGAGTGCAAGAATAGAGTGTCTTAAATTATGAGCTCGTAAAGGCCTCCAGTAACTGATTTGATCAGTGCATGAAACCAGCACTTCTGAGGGTGTGTGCTACCAACAGCTTCCAGAAGGTCTTGGAAGGAGAGTTCTTATTCATACAGGCATCTTAATCCAGGACTCCACTTTTGACATGAATCTCCCAGGGGTCTCTGTTTTGCAGTGCCTTGGTCTTGGAGTACATGAACTGGGTTCATTATGGATGTAATTATCTGAAAGATGTGTTCCAGAAATACACCAGGAGGGTACCATAGCCACAAATGGACCCTTAATCCAAAGTAAAGAGCACCTGAAATGTATTTTTTCTGCACCTCAGGTTCTCAGCGCCCACTGTTTCACTCTACACGTTTTCTCCTGGAGTCCACAATACATGCCAAGTGACATAGTCACTGAGCAACACAGAGATTTGGAATTCATTGAATTTTTTTTGGAGTGGGATTGGCTGAATTTGTTTTTAGTAACTGTTTCCCAATAAACTTATAAATAACTACACACATAATCTTAGTATATCAATGCTGAATCTGGTCATAGGGAAAAATACATAGGACACATTCTTTGTACATATATACACAACCTAGCATTATTCAAATATATGTACATGCTTCTGGTTAACTGGACACAATCTAGCTATGCACATATTGGTAACAAATGCTCTAGTCCAAGAAAATAGTGTAATAAAATCAATTCATGCATTATTTTTAGAAGCTGAGAACGACTGTTCTATTTATTTATTCACTAATTTATTTGTATTTATGAGACTAGGAAAAAATGCAACATTTTAAAAACATGGATGATATTGTAGAACATGCAGCCACCTTCTTTTCAGGTATGGATTTTAAATTCATGTGAGTGTGTGTTTACAGTAGCAGAAAAATGTAGCTCACTACCTGTGTTACAAGACAGATTTCCCTGGTCACAGAGAAAAGAATGCTACAATCTTGCTATGTGTATTTCATGTTAATGTTTTAGAGCTGTCTAACATAGTTGTCATCTGAAAGATGCTTTGCTGTTGCATTGCTTAATTTTTCCTTTTGCTGGGTATCCTGTGCAGCTAACACAATTATTTTCTGTATATTCATTAAAATTTAGATCAGGTCTATAATTTAGTAAACTTCCAAGCCTATTAATAGTTAAAAGAGTGCAGATGGAAATTCACCAAATTCCTGCAATGCAAGGAATACCACAAAAACTTGCCTCAGGGCAGATATGTAAGTGGGAGGCATCAAGACACAGTTTGACAAGTGTGATAATCCAAAGTACTCTGCCTGGAATTCAGATGTTGGATAAGAGACATTACAAGTAATGGAAGGAGTTATCAATAGTAGTAAACCATAAGTCTGTCAGAAAGATGGAAACTAAAATGTGATTTTACTAACTGTAGAGATAAAATCTCATATGAAAGAACACTGTAGGACTTGAGGCTCACTCTGGAATCTGTTATGTATGGAAAAATTACAAATTTAGTTTAAAAAAATTTTTTCATGAGTGCCAAGCAGCATGTAAGTTCATCTTTCCAGACCTTTAAAAACTACAGGAATTCTGCCATATCCTGCTCTCCAGCTAATAGCCCTCATTTGAGACCTCAAAATACAGTGAAAACACACTGATTCTTGAAACTTTCTGATTACACATTGGTGATTATGAAAGCAAAATATAAGCTTCCTGTAATTTTAAATTTTAATTTAAAAGTTTATTTCAGTAATTCTAGATCAACCTGTAATCTAGGGGAAAAAAAAGGTTTAAAACAGGAGTAGGTACGATGATAAATGTTGGTGATTAATTTGCAACATACACTCATTTTTTCCAAATTAGAAATGCAATATATATGTTCATTTTATACTTTATGAAAATTATTTCAGGAGATTTTGAATGCTAAAGCGACAGTATAATTTATTTTAACAGTCCGCCTTTCAGCTGCAATGAAGATATTTCCTGGGGAACTGACAGACTATTGCACAAAGTAAAAGACATTCTATTTCACTAAAGCAAAAAGGAAAAAAAAGTGTCTTGCCAGAAAAACATAACCATGAGAAAATACTTTCACTAACAATAAATTGATATCAAATACTTCTAATGGAATATTTTACCTCTATAAGTTCTGTTCTTACCTGTCTTTTGAGACAGAACCTTTCTTACCTTGTCTTGTCCTGCACAAGCAGGAATTTGAAATGGAGTTAGTACTACATTTGAATTGAAGGTTCTTGTAGGACTTCAGGTCCCTCATTTTCTTGGCAGTGTTGGGTCAGGTTATGCAGTAGCTTCATGCTTTGTATTTGAACTTCTGGGGGAAGATGCAGGATAAAATACCAAATACCAAAGCATTTGTTACTGCATCTAGATACCAAGGAGAAGACAGATGACTTCTGCCTAATTCTGGCAAGTGTCAACAAGAAACAATGGTTGCTTTTGATACTGATACTGGTTATTTGTACTAGGTTACAAAATAAAACAAAAAGAAAAGAAGCAGATTAAAGAGATGTGATGCTATTGCTTTGTGTTACTGATGAACAGAAGCTGGAAATAAGCTTTCAAGTAAGAGCAGAAATTTTGGACTTGCACGGAAAAAGACTTATGCACAGTAAGTCTCACTTGGTGAATTCAGATTCACTGTAAAGTTCCAGTCCCACTCTGAAAAGTGTATAAAACCCATGATACTTTTAATAGAAAATATTTTTCTTCCTTAATTGCCATGTTTCTTGTCTCTGCTATGCTGAGGGGAAATGTTTCAGTCCTCCTTTCACTGGAACAAAGTTGTAATTCAATGCTGGTTGATTGGATGTTTGTGAGGAGAGGAGCTGTATTAGGCCAGTGTAAACCCCTGATCTCTCCAGAACTTCATGCAGGCATTTATATCTAAACAAGTTGCCTCTGCTTTGAGCTGCTCTGTTGTGCAAAGAAAAAGCACCAGGACTTTTACCTTCTTTTAAGTGAAGCTGTGGCTCACGGTGACAATGAGTCTTCTCTCAAAAACCACCATCAGCTTCTTAGATGAAGTAGACAAAGAAGCTCTGCTGCTTCCTCCCCCGTCCTCCAAAAGCCAGCAGAGCCTTCCCTTGTATTTGTGCCTTCTTCTTCTGGGACAGTCCTGAGGGAACCTCAGGAACCTGTTTGCTCCACGACAGGCACAGTAGGGATGTGTAATAGTGGCTAGATAAGTCACTAAGGGAAGCACTGAATTCACTCTGCTCTCCACACACTGTGACAAGGCTCATTTCGACTAAAAACCAATGGCTCACCATGTGAAGGAGGCTGAGAGACCTTTGTTTTACCTTCTTGCATTTTGAGTTGTACCTTTAAGACTTCTGTGTTGCTCTGCTCTTAATGATCTGCCAGCTTTTGGATATGGATCTTACAAAAGGAAGAAGAGTCTGAGGAGAGTCTCGAGGAGAGTCTCGGGCAACCTGGAGCAATTTGTATTCATCTGACTGGTACATGTTTGCTATCCTGACTTTGGCAAAGCTTTGACAAAAAGGATATTTTAAACAAGCCCTCTTCTTCTCTGGCATATGTTAGTAAAATGCAAAAATTTTGCTTTGCCTTATTAAAATAGGGAACTAATTTGAAACTATTTGAAATATGTTATTCTTCCAGGATGTCTGGGAGTTTGGGCCGTACGTTTTTGAAGAAAAGTACTTGATACAGCATATTCAAGTGAAAAAACTTAAACTAATTCTATCATGCTGGCAGTTTATAGAGTGATGAGTGGTCTGATATGGTATCTACATGAACACTATGGGAATCTTACACTGATGACTCAGATTCAGCTAGCTTCCAATGAGAAAAATGTTCTGAGTTGTTGATCCATAATCTGCAAGGGAGCAAGAAACAGAAATCAGACTTTCTTTCCAGGAGAACTGCTGTGGTTCTATAATGCAATGCAGTTCTGAGTCCACACTGTTCAGACCCCAGTGGAATTTCCTCTCTATCCAGCTTTATTAAGCTTTTTCAGAAATTCATTTCTGGCTGCCAGAATTACAGATGGAGCCTGTGACTAGTAGTTTTTTTGCCCCTTCCTGTTGCACATTTAGGGAGGTATCAGATTTCATGGCTTCTCCTTGCAACTCCATGACAGCAGCTGCCCACTGAGGCAGGGATTTATGCCATCAATTTTACTTCATTAGTCTGCTAGCATTTCAAGCATCATCCATAGCACCAGATCATGATTTGACTGCACTCAGCTTTGAATCCACAATGTACACACAGGCTTAAACCTATCTGCAATTTTACCCAGCATTCCAGCAGCAGGACCACTGACTCTCGGTAATCCACACTCCTTCATCAAAAGGGTTCTGAACATCTGTGTCCCATTTCCCTGCAGCTGCACTAGCCCAAAACCACCATTCAAATCCTAAAACTTGCCTTCATCTCCGGAAAAATAGTTCATTGTACAGGACTTTCAGGTGGCTGACTCGGGGACTTCAAGCTTCTAGTCACTGACCCTTTAGCAGCAGTCCCTTTAGCAGCAGGATCCAGACCAAGGGTCACAACATCCCTATGAGCAGTGCTCTCTGGACCCAGGCCAATGCATGCAGAGGGGCCCACGCTCTGTCCAGTTCTGTTTCCTGGCAAACTGGCCCAATTCTTTGGCAGAAGAAGTCAATGGGTTTTTAGCTCTGTGACCCAAGTCACAAGTCCTTATTGATCCAGGGGAAATGGCCCACAGAGGAAATCAGTAGTTTCCAGGATGATATCTCTCCAAAGCAGGAGCCACAATCATACATATTTCATCCTCAGAGCTTTCAGAAGTCCATGGTCAAGAGAATGAATTTTCTCACTGGGAGGCTTTGCTGAGGCAAAGCCCCCAGTGGAAGAAAGTAGGAAGGTGTAGGAAAAATATACATGAAATATACAAGAAATGATACCTAAGTAAAAATTGATTTCTAAATGTAACAACCTTTCAAGTATTGTACTTACAGAACCCTAAAGAAATATTATTCCAACACAGGGGACAGTATTTGGAGGTCAGCCCCTCTCTTCCCAGCCTTCATTTTCTGTCTCTTTTGAAGAAAAGCATTAATAGGAAGCTGTGTAGGGCTGAAATCTGAACTAAGCCTACCTGCTCATTCAGTGCAGTGCACTGTGACTATGCTTTGGTAGTATTTGACATCACAGCAAGAGGGTGTTGGGGGTCTTCTGGAGTGGTACACAGGATCAGACAGCTGGTGATGCAGCAGGTCTTTAACTGTTGAAAGCGGGGCAAGGATGCTAGAGGACACCTGGGAGCTGGGATCCAAGACCTACATAGGTCATGTGCAGTTTTACCTCTCCTGAATAAAGCAATAAATACAGCCACAAACCAAGACAGCTTGTTACAGAAAATCTGATTGGGAAGAACTGAATGAAGTCATGTGGGTGTTGGTTCAATTCTTGACAAATTGGCTGAGCCTAATGGATTTCACATAAGGCAGGCAGCCCAGCAGCAAGACTTCTGTGAAGTGACAATTTTTATTCCCATTCTTGGAGATACCAATATTCTTTGCTAAGGTCTTGTGGGGGTTGTTCACACTCCTTCAAAACAGTTGGAGTTGGTCACCACTACTGAGTTTGGATTCTGGTTAGTTGGCTTGCTGGATGTTTTTGCCCTCCTATGTTTGACAGATTTTGATCTGTTTTACTTTCTTCTGCTGACCTTTTCTCTCAATGTGTTTTTTGTTTGAGTTGAATTGGCCTCAAAATAAATGGATGCTTTTGAAAAGAGTGTTTTTTCTGTTGGTTTTTTTCTTCATCAGTGAGAGCAAAACTAGCTGGAGGTCCTACTTTTCTTGGAAAAGCAGTGTGAAAAAAGCTGGGAGCATGTCTTTTGGCAGGTGATAATACATAAATTATTAAAATAGGTATTTTCTAAATACATATTAAATGCACTATTGTGTTATTAATAACCAGTTGAGCCAGTTTGTTATGATTTTGAACCACTGATTTGTTTTGAATGTGGATGGTTTGGCCATCACATTAAAGTGAACTAAACTTTAATGTTTGTGCCATGTGCAAGTGATATAGCTGTATCAGTGATTTCCAGAGTTCACAAGTTTAATATATACTGAAAAAAAATTATTTCAGTATTTCTTTTTCATGCTTCATCTTAGTCTAGAGCTGAATGTTTGGAAAGGCTCAGAAGAATATTTTCCTTCATTTCATTAATTACTCAACTGTTGAAAAATCTCTGTTATTTCCTTCCAAAAATACACTATGGAAGAATTAGAGTCGTGGTTTTAGGATACAATGGGAAAGACCTACCTCAGCTGTTATTGTAGAGGGTGTGCTGACTGGAAGAAGAAGGCTTAGGACATCACTTCCACACTCCAGATCTTCACACAAAAGAGGTTACCCCGCACATGTAAATCTATCATTACCTAAGTTGTGTGTTTTGATGCCAGCTGTATCTACACATTTACTGAGTTTCTTTGGAAAAAACTAATTGGAAGGATGAAGGTCCTTGATACATCTCTGTACAGCTCCCTTACCAGGCTGCAGTGGGTGTCCTGTGCTGATGGAACGATGGTGTCAGGGAAAGATGGATATCACAAAATCACAGAATGCTTGAGGTGGGAGGGGACTTCTGATGGTCACCTGGTCCAATCCCTACTCAGGCAAGGCCACCTAAAGCAGGCTGCTCAGGACCACATTTCCAAGGAGGGAGACTTCACAGCCTCTCTGGGCAACCTTGTCAGTGCTCAGTCACCCTCATAGTCTAAAGTGCTTCCTTTGGATTGACTGTCCTAGGCCCAAAAAGTGTAAACAAAAAGCCTCTGAAAGGGGGGCAAGCTGAGGGGAATGACATCATTAAACTGAAGCTTTAATTGGAGAATTAACCCTGGTATGCAAATGAACCAAACCTATAAAGGTGTAAAGAACTCGTGACCTGTTGTCCACCTTGGGGTCCAGTTTGGCAGCAGCCTCTGGCTCCCCCGGGGTGTGCCTTTAAAGGTCCTTCAAATAAATACCCACCTTTATTCCCTTATTTCTGTCTAGGCTCTGTTTTTAGGTGGCTTCTTAAGGCATCAGTTCTTCAAGCATTATGGATATTTCAGTAACCTCAGAAACAGAAGAGAAAGCACCAAACATTAATGGTGTGCCAGACTATATCAGTGAAATCCATACGTACCTGAGGGAAATGGAGGTGAAATGCAAGCCCAAAATAGGTTACATGAAGAAGCAACCTGATATCACAAACAACATGCAGGCTATTCTTGTGGACTGGCTGGTGGAAGTTGGAGATTAATGCAAATTACAGAATGAAACTCTGCACTTAGCTGTAAATTACATTGATAGGTTTCTTTCTTCCATGTCTGTTTTGAGAGGAAAACTTCAGCTTGTGGGTACTGCAGCTACGCTGCTCGCATCAAAGTGCCAGCCTAGAGAGGCTTTGTTATGACTACTCAGCACGAGAGAGCAGAAATTAACAGGCTACAAGAAACCTCAGAGTTACACACTAAGCAGCACAGGATTTTGAAAACATATATAAGTTAAAACCTAAGGCATCATAGGAATGGTTATAAAAGAGACAAAGTTAAGATGGCCAGACTTGTTAAGGTTTAAAGTTCATGTGATAGATTTTGTAGAGCTAACTGTGTAGTTTTCATTTTCCTAATCCCTCCAGGAGTTTTTCGTGCTAATTTACATCCCAGGTTCTAAAAAGGAATACACGATTCTTCTCAAAATCGAGCTTTACAAGGAATATTCTTTCTGCCCTCTCGTGGCCACAAGCCGGTTTTGCATTGACGAGAATTCCAGACTTCAATCGCGTTTCGGCAATTGCAAATGTCTTGTTTTTACTTTAGAGAGCAGACGTAAGTGTTGTATGTCCAAGCCAGTTTTTCTGAATAAAATGTATTTATGTATGTCTCTCATTTGAATACAATAGTTGATTATTTGTATTATCAAATTAATTACATACAATTCTTCTAGTTTTATGTCATAACCAGAATATGAAGCCGTGACTTGCACGTTAGAAGAAACAGATAAGAAGCATTTATTTTCTAGCAACTTAAGTGATTTTAGTTTTAGGGCCTGTGCCCCACTTTTGGTCTGCTCACGTGAAAATGTTGCATAATTGCATGCAGCATCTTCTTCACAACTTCAGTGAATCATCAAGTTATTTAGAAATTAAATTGCAGTCAGTTTCCATGTCACATCAGTCAGTCAGTCAATCAATCAATCAATTAATCAATTTATTCCACTGGAGTTACTTTAAATTTATCCCAGACTGGTGGCAGGATCAGAGCACAAGGTCAATTTCTATTTTAGAAAGAACCTATGCAGTGTCATGGTGACCATGTATCCCTTGTATGAATAATGCTGTCCACGACAGACTTGTGGAGGGTTGAATTGTTTCAGTTAAGACTGATGCTTATCACATTTTCTGATAGTCAAGTATCCAGAGACAGAACAGGTACATATGCATGCACAGTGATTTCTCTCATGCTTATTAGCTGGTGAGGGTCTGAACAAGAAATTTTGCAGCACACATGGAAGAGCATATAATGCAATAGTGATTTAAGAGAAAAGTATTATAAAAAACAAGAATCGATCATTCACTGTCAAATAATACTAACAAATGAGAATATTTTTCTGTTTCATATTGGAAAATGGGGGAAAAACCCCATTACTTTATACATTACCTGCAAACCTTTTCCTACGTGCTCCTTTTCAGTCAGTCCAAGTTACTGTATCCTCATGTTGGTGTTTTCTAGGGTAACTAGGAAAATCACTACTGCACATGTGCCAGTGCCAAACTGAACACCATCTGCACTTGGCAGCAGAGGGAAACAAGACCCAGAAGGAATTTATCATTAGTTGCACATTTGAGACAGGGGTGGGCTCTGAAATCCTCCAGGCCACCCCTGGATCCATAAAATCATATACAATATANTTATGTATGTCTCTCATTTGAATACAATAGTTGATTATTTGTATTATCAAATTAATTACATACAATTCTTCTAGTTTTATGTCATAACCAGAATATGAAGCCGTGACTTGCACGTTAGAAGAAACAGATAAGAAGCATTTATTTTCTAGCAACTTAAGTGATTTTAGTTTTAGGGCCTGTGCCCCACTTTTGGTCTGCTCACGTGAAAATGTTGCATAATTGCATGCAGCATCTTCTTCACAACTTCAGTGAATCATCAAGTTATTTAGAAATTAAATTGCAGTCAGTTTCCATGTCACATCAGTCAGTCAGTCAATCAATCAATCAATTAATCAATTTATTCCACTGGAGTTACTTTAAATTTATCCCAGACTGGTGGCAGGATCAGAGCACAAGGTCAATTTCTATTTTAGAAAGAACCTATGCAGTGTCATGGTGACCATGTATCCCTTGTATGAATAATGCTGTCCACGACAGACTTGTGGAGGGTTGAATTGTTTCAGTTAAGACTGATGCTTATCACATTTTCTGATAGTCAAGTATCCAGAGACAGAACAGGTACATATGCATGCACAGTGATTTCTCTCATGCTTATTAGCTGGTGAGGGTCTGAACAAGAAATTTTGCAGCACACATGGAAGAGCATATAATGCAATAGTGATTTAAGAGAAAAGTATTATAAAAAACAAGAATCGATCATTCACTGTCAAATAATACTAACAAATGAGAATATTTTTCTGTTTCATATTGGAAAATGGGGGAAAAACCCCATTACTTTATACATTACCTGCAAACCTTTTCCTACGTGCTCCTTTTCAGTCAGTCCAAGTTACTGTATCCTCATGTTGGTGTTTTCTAGGGTAACTAGGAAAATCACTACTGCACATGTGCCAGTGCCAAACTGAACACCA
Source organism: Rhipidura dahli (assembly GCA_013399225.1). NCBI lineage: Eukaryota > Metazoa > Chordata > Aves > Passeriformes > Rhipiduridae > Rhipidura > Rhipidura dahli. The sequence continues at coordinate 565,095 of VXAC01001653.1, forward strand.
TCTGCACTTGGCAGCAGAGGGAAACAAGACCCAGAAGGAATTTATCATTAGTTGCACATTTGAGACAGGGGTGGGCTCTGAAATCCTCCAGGCCACCCCTGGATCCATAAAATCATATACAATATAAATATGTGCAAGAACACATTTGTTAGGAAATGTCTCGAACCACAGAACTTCCGGAAACAAGTGGTTGTTGCTGAGCAGACAGAGGAAGTACCTTCTGAAAACTGTCTGCTCTTTTCCCCTCCCCTGCTCTTTCTGCAGACTGACACATCAAGAGCAATTCAGAATCACCTGGGTTCACACTTCTTCCAGGATTCCATCAGCCATATGTGATCCCAGTATAACTACACTATAGCTTGCTCTGGACTACCTCCACTGGTATTTAAATTCTTCACAGGAATCTAAATTAAACTTCTGACTTTTCTTTCACAGCTGCCAAAAGACATCAGCTGCTGAATTGGGCTGTACAATTTCATTTGAAATGCCTCTTGAGGGATGGGCAAACCTGCAGCTCTCAGAATTGATGATGGTCTCTAAAGGCAAGTAGGTACTTAGTCAAAATGGTAACTACACTCAAAGACAAGCCTAGCACCAAACATATGCTTTTATGTTTTTCTTGAGCTGCTCTCTGAGACAGCAGAGTTCAAAGAAAGTTTGCCTCCATTCTTTTACAAATAAATTTCTTCATATTGGCCATAGAATAAATTCCAAACACTTTTATTGCATCAAGATGTGGTTGTATTTTAAGTACATGCAGAATTAAGCAGCTAAGAGAAGCAGATGATTTTTAGGAGTTCCCCTCTGTTCTCCTTCACTAATTCATCCAAATAGGAAGTGCTCCAGGTTTTGGAGCAGAGATTCCCCTGCATCCTGCAGATCCAGGTGAGGCAGGCTGTCCCCCTGCACCCCATGAAGGACCCCATGCCAGAGCAAGTGGATGCCAGACAGAGTCTGTGACCCCATGAGAAGCCTGCACTGGAACGAGTTTGCTGGCCAGATCTGTGACCCCACTGGGGACCCAGGCTGGAACAGTCTGTTCCTGAAGGACTGCACCCTATGGATGGGATCCTACACTGGAGCAGTTTGTGAAGATCTGCAGCCCGTGGGGAGGACTCGTACAGGAGAGGACCAGGGAGGAATGTCTCCCGTTGGAGGAGCCCCACGCTGGAGCAGGGGAAGAGTGTGAGTTCTCCCCCTGAGTGGGAAGGAGTGGCAGAAGCATCACTTGATTAACTGACCCCAATCCCCACTCCCCATTCCCTGCACTGCAGGGGTGGAGGAGGTAGAGAATTTGTGACTGATCTTCCTTTTCTTCACCCATGAGCCTTTCATTATATTTTTTCTTAACTGTCCAGTTGAAGATAGAAGTGATATGGTGGCTTTGGTAGACACCATGTGTCCACCCTGGATCAGCCCACCACAAGCATCTCCATAAACTAAATCTGTTTTCAACTGAAAACTTTAATGTAAAGCTCCTCAGAAGTATAAGATGCACTTTGAACCTCAGCGATGCAAACTAATTTAATGTTTTCCTTTATGTGAGGTGGAGCAGCTTAGGAACTAAGGGTCAAAACCCAGGCAAAGTTTTGATTTAGAGTATTCCTAGTAGTTGCCTCTGGTTTTAAACCACTTTTCATCTATCACTTGTTACCTGTACATGCACAAATGGGGTATTTGCTGAGACAGCTACATGGCTCTGGGTGCCCTACAACACTCATGTTGCATTGTTGCATGTCTGTGCATTTGTGCTATGGTATGCAGCATGTGAAGTTTAGCTCCAGTTTCTGTTATTGAAACATTTATTTCAGTATGGCTGAGGTGTCAAGTACACATGAGGAGAAAGGAGAATAAGTGTTTTGCAATATGGTAAAATGGGAAGCTGCAATTGAAAGGACTGAAAATATTCCTTATTTGGTTATTGGCTGTCTCTAGCACTTTATGTAAGATCAGCCCTCTGGGTTCATCTGAATTACTCAAATTCTGAGAGAATTTGAAGAGGGAAGTTTCTGATACAAGCTTTGCTTTCAACTCTGTATGTTAAACCATGAACTGACTTTTACAGTTTTATTTGTTTTCCAGCTTGTGCCTGTGATTTCCAATGTGTTGCAAGACAGAAAGAGCTGAACATCATTCTGTATGGAAATTGATAGGTGTGCCGGAAGTCAGCTGTTATGAGCATCAGAGATGAGATAAATATATTAAGTACAAATGCTTCAAAGCCAGAGCAAGTGTCCTAAATATGAGAGAATAGAGGGAAATAGCTAAGTAGTCATCATGTTCCAGAAAATGGAAACTGTGAATTGCTCCTACCTACCTGCACCCTTACTGTTATTGACTAAGAAACCATCTGCTGTTGCAAGTGACCTGCTCTTGCTTGGTGAGGTACTTGGGATCAAAGTCATAAAGGCATATAAGGAAATGGACCTAAAGATCCTTTTTGAATTAACAGTCTTGTCTTAGCCTTGCAACTCACAAGCTTGAAGAATCATAGAATCACCAAAAAAAAAGAAAAATTGGGTTAAAAGGGTCAGTCCTCTGGAGATCACATGGTCCAACCTCCCGTTGAAAGCAAGGCCTTAAAAGAAATAATTATCTGCTGAGGTATTGCTGTGTGAGACAAAGCAGTACTTGGGTGCCTCTGAAAATTTGAGATATAGCAAAATGATTTTTCCTGTGCTCAGTTTTTCTGACCTACGTCTGTCTTAATCACTTGATTCCTTTTTTAAGACCTGCAAACAATGGAAATAACCTCCTGTTTTTCATTTCACTTTATGCACCTTCAGCATGTTGGAGGATGGTAATGAAAGGATAGAATAAACTTGAATAGCATTTAATACCTTCTGGTTTTAGAAATCTGTCATAACCATACCCTGTCATAACCTTTAAAAAAATATTTCAAGTACAATGGTAGCCTACAGAGGTGTCTGAGTTTTCTGAAAGCCATTCTAGAATATTTCTTCTACCAGTTAACTCTAGGGATCTAAGTGGATAATTTGGATGACAACTGTAAAAGAAACCCATTTTTTGTTGGTTTTCACTAAAATTTTAATTGGATACAGTTCTGAGTAAGGCCATAGGATTGACCTTCTGGCTAATCACTGCATAGGATACATTGTGCATAGATATGAAAAGATGAAAGGATGCATTTTGCCCTATCAATTGTTCTTGAGATAAAATACACATAAGGATACTGTAAGCCTCTCTTCTTTCCTAATAGCACATTTTTTTTCATCCAAACCCTGTGCCACAAAAGATCTGAGTGGCACTAGCTGAGACCCTTCTACATTATGCCATCAGGAGAGCAGCACAAATGCAAATCAGATGTCTGTGGTTGTCAATGCATCTGTTCCAGATGTACTTTAGTGGGTGGCACTAATGAAAGCATTTCCAATTCCTGCTAATTGGGTGATCTTAAACTCGGGGAAATTTTTAAAATGTCTTGCTTAGGGTTTGGAAATTTCTAGTGGTCTGTAATGACTAAGGGTAGCCCAGTTGCCATATTTTAAAGTGCAAAAGGCAATTGCAAAAGCAATTGAAAAGAATCTAAGACTGACAGATTTCCAACGCCAGTTTCCCAAGTCTGTCTCCTTCTGAGGGTAAACCAGAAGTGTCACTTTACACTCCACTAAATCTGTTGAAATGATACATTGAAATCAACCCCATGATGAACCTTTGGACTAATAAATTAATCAGTACATTGTCAGCTGTCTTCTCTATAAGCTTAAGTCAGAACCTAAAATAAGCCTGGTGGTTTTGCATGGATACTTTAATAATAGGTATAAATATTACCTGTACGGCAAGGAAGGCTGAGAGCTCCTGAACCCTGCAAGAATTCATGCCAGTAAGCCTCAATAGTCTGTCAATTGATTTATTTGTGTCCTTTCCTTGCTTTTTCCCAATTCATGAATAATATCTATATATGGATAATAAATAATCCAGTGAGTGATAGTTAGAGCAATGTATGTTGCCTGTTGTGCCCCTTCTCCTCCTGTTGCACTATCCAGTGATTGTTTTTTTGGCTCATGTGCTCTCAAGCCAAACAGAAATTTTGCACAGCATAGCATAATTCCTACTTTATGTACTTTTCTCCTAGCAGTTCCTCTGCTGAGGGAAAATAAATCAATAGCCATCTCCTGTATCCATGCCGTGAAGTTTGCAATAAGAGGACAACTTAATTGTACCCTCTGCTGGGCCAGTGTTTGGGCTTCTGCTTTCCTCCCACAGCAGCTATCATTAATGCCAATAGATGTGTACCCTGTCCCTGTTGCTAGGTGATATGTGCCTTAAAAAGGCAGCTTCTATTGCTGCTCAGGGATTCTCACAAATCTTTTTGCTTTTGGTTCACATGATGTTCAGTGAGGTTTGTGGGACCAGAAACACCCCTGAGAATTCAGGGCATTCCTTTTGCTCTCCATTTGACTGTAAATCACTTAAAGATCCTGGTTTTCCTGAGTAAAGAAAGAGCAACACCTGTTCTGGAGGTAGGCAATGGCAAGACTTTTTCTTCATAGCTTGGGTCTTTGACTTTCCCCCCACACAATTTGTTCACCAGTGTCCTTCACCATGGACTTGGCTGCTGTACCCAAGTGTTATACTGAAAAACAGGTCTTTCACAAGTACTTGTCAGGTAAAGTGTCTTCTGAGGCTCAGAGAGAAGCCCTAAGATTGGTTTGGGATTCAAAAAGTGTAGTCTCACTGGTTTTTATCTGTTTAGAATTTTCTATCTCTTTGCTATTTCAGGTATGAGTGAGTAGAGAGAATATATATTCTCAGGACTATAGTCTAATTTCTTTGGATTGAATTAGATTGACCAGGCACAGTTTGAATAGTGTTGTATTTCCAATAGCCTCATTAACTTTGTAGAGGAATGCCAACTCAGCCTCTGTCCAGTCTATGAATTTATCTGATCAATTTGAAAAGGTTTTTTTTCCAGGTTCTTCTAAAGGTATGTGGAAGGATATCTGGTTACTAGTTATTCAGCATAAAGACTGAGACAAGAGACAGAAGAAGTAATAAACTCTCAGATACCCAAACCTTGAGGAAGAAGAGGTAACAGGACAGTAACAAAGAGTAGAATACCTAGATCACTGCTTGATGGGACTTGAAAGGAGCTGCTCAATGCCTTGGGTAGGTAAGAACTGGAGAGAGACAGATTGTCTGGTTCCAAGCTATTGAACTGACTGAGCATCAAAGGGCTGCTGATGAAGGGACCCATTCGTGTATGTGATTCTAATGTCAGTTTAAAGTTGGACTAGCTGGTGAGTAGAAGATGTGTAGGAGACAGCCACCAGAGTTGCCTTTCAGATTTGTATCTAAGATTACCTATAAAAAACAGGAAAAGTGCTTTCTCAGCACTTGATTTTCTTTAGCTGCATCCGACACGAAGGCTGTCAGCAGTTTTGATCCTGCTTCTGATTGTTATTCACATTGCAGGCTTTTTTTTATTTGAACCATGCATCTTTATTCATATTATGCTTCTTTTAATTATGCTTTAAATGCTTTAAATTATACAGCCATTGTTCTGAAACTTGGTTTTACAACCAATAGGACATAAGTAGCACAGAAGTAAATAGAATTTATACTACACTGCTACTGAAGTAATCTACTACAACAATCACTACAATTATCATTGCCTTTTATGTCAAGGATTTGTACAGAATAAATATATTATGCATACATGAAGGCAGGTTTGCATTTCAATTCACATATATTTCCTTTTCATGACCTTTAGTTTTGAAAACACGTTGCAGCTTTTCGAAGTCTTTCAGATTCTGTCTTCATAATTTCATTCCAGTATTAACGTAACTGTTAGAATTCATATCCCTAAAAATACCAGACAAATGAAACAAAAGCTGTTATAATTAGGTGAGACAGTGAGAAAGGAATGAAAGGAATCAAATTAAATGAGAGAGAACTTTGGCTTCTAATATATTAGTTATCTTTCCTGGCCTGAACTTCTGCTTTATGCCTGTGTCAGATGGAGGTCAGGGGTAGCCAACTGAAACTTGGTTACAAGACAAATGGGCAGTTCCAGTAAGGCAGCAGTTATGATAAGAAGGACTGTTATTGAAGAGCTGGTATAAATTATTCTTAGTAATGGGCAGGAAATAGTTTTCCTATCCTGAAAAAAAATCTGAGATGTCATAAAAAATTTTTCATGTTAACTTGGAAGGAAAAATCAAAATCTCAAACATTGTCTCAGTAAGAAAATATGAAAAAAAATGGTTTGGATGAGAAAAAATAATTTTCAGAATGTTGCTATTCAGCTTGGAATTTTTTCTTTTTTTAACTCTAATTTGCATAAATTTAGAAAATTGAAGTGTAATTTTTAGGTAAGTTTGTAATTTTATAGTGCTGAAATGGGATATTTTAATGATTCTGAACCTTCTTCACCAAATGTATAACTTTCCAAAATGAAACCTGATCTAAAAAACATCAAACCTAATCCTGTCACATGAACATTTTCAGATTTGGCTATTTGGCACCTCCTCATTAGAAAAGATTTTATAAAAAGATTGTCTACTACTTTGGATGAGATTTTTTGATTTGATGGACTGCAATCTTTCTTTTGGCAAATTGAATTCATATTGAAATGCTTAGGAATATTCCTAGAGGAATTCTAGCTGTATTTGATCATTGCTAACCTGTGATTTAATATGCATTTTAATATATGGCTGAAACACTCGTGTAGCATTACCTGGTTCAGATTCCTGAATGTCCTGAGGCAGATTGACAGCCAGTGACTTCCCAAATCTCTGAGGCAAATTAAGAAGTGATTGACTGGAACCTTTAACAAATGGAGATCTCCCAAGCCTCTGTGATACCTTTGAAGCCTGATTAGGTATGTTCTCTCCAAAAGCTCTTCCAAATCTCAGGGGCAAATTAGCAAATGGTTTAATGCTTCTTTCTTCTGGATTATTGCTTCCAAATCTAAGTGGTAAATTAGCAACTGAATCTGGCATCTTTTTTACTGCAAAAGGGTTCATTTTAATGATATTTTTTGATCCCCAGTCTTCCATTTCTTCAAAATCGAAACTCCTCTGCTTTTCTTCCAAAATATTATCTTTAATCTAAAGAAAAATAATTTTAAAAAGGATATGATCATTTTACAAGGCATTACTCCAGCTACCAATCACACAAAGTACTCAGTTCCATACTTCCTTAGAAAGCTGCTGGGTAATGGTCCTATTTTTCTGACTGTGTAATGTTTCTTAGTTGTATTTGCTAAGCTCCACTGTGGTGTGAGCTCCTTCGTGTGGATTACTTCATATGCCGACATTGTCCTGCTTACCTGTTCAGAGCTCTGACCACAAGAGCACATCTCCACATCAGTATCAGCAAATGGTTCAGCTCAAATGGTGTCAGCTGGAAATATTTCTGAGCACAGGTGCCAGTACCTGTGCAGTCAGTTAAGGGTGGACAGCAGTTGCTGTCAGGTCCACAATTGCAAATATCACCTCCTGGAGTTGTCTGGAGGGGAAGATGCTGAACGTATTTAGTGACTTTACACGGACCCAAACTCTTACTCATCTGGTTTGGATGAACAGGAGGATGGACCAAGCTACCTGAAGATAGAGCTCATTTGTTCCTAAGCATTGGGTGGGTGCTTTGGACCCAAAATTCATCCAGGCTAACAGACAGGAAAGTGAATGGAAAGTATTTGGGTCAAAATCACATCATACATGTTCTGGCCTTGCAGCATAGAAGTTGTCCTGAGCTTTAAATGGCTTTAGTCCTCCACTAGTACACGAGATGCACTGGGAGCTCCTGGGCTCCGGATTTCTGTGCAACCAGCATAAAATATACTTTCTGTATCTATGCTGACATACAGTGAAGAAGTGAGCCTAGGCTATTACCTGTCTAAAGGTGTAAAGGGCAGCTGTTGCCTGAAAAACAGCTTTATCAGTATGACCCTTTGTATAGAGCAGTGCTCCACCCTTGGCATATTGAAAATCACTTACTTTTGTGGCAAAAGTAAGTTTCCAAGCCTTAACATCAAATATGTACACAGATGGATTTAAATTTCAGTTAAAGACACAAATGCTACTAATTCTAATTTCACTTCCTTGTCCCCGTTTGACTTCCCTGTGAGTGTCTCCAGTTACTGGCAGAGAAGGGGAATGAGCCATTCTAGTTCATGATTAAAACTTTAAATAAACTATCCCTCTGATTGCACCTGCACACCCCTTCTGGAAGTATATAAAAGACGGTGAGCTAAAGTCCAGAGGATTTGACTGGCATAATTGAAATAGTATTTTGTTTTGAAGGATGTTTATTATACCAATGCTGATAAGTCAAAAAGAGAGGTTGGCTCCCATTTCCGAGGGAGTATTTGCAGGGGAGACATGAAAAATAATACAGATGAAGTGTGCAAATTTCATTTGGCATCTATTGAGACATAATAAATGTGCAACCCTGCAAAGAAATTTTTATAGGCAATTTCCAGAGTAAAATTTTAAGACCATTAACTATATTAGATTTAAAATGTTCTCTGTTTATCATTATTCTTTGAGTATTGCAAGCATGCCTTTATTAATTTTGGATTAATAATCTATCCATTATATTGTGTGCATGAAATGCCTGACAGGAATGCTAATTGAGGACCCACTGTGTAAGTAAGAAACATCTCAGAAAAAGTCTCAGCCTAATCACAGAGCTGTATTGCAAGAAAATTGAAACATGAGTTGATTTACACAGTATGTGTGTCTGAGGAAATGAATTTCTTGAAAATTCTTTCAATAAGCTTTTTTCATACTGCTAGTGCTATAATGCCGAATGCTGTGGAATGAATTTACGAGAGCCCATGTCAAAACATCCATTGTGCTCCAGATCTGACCCACAGTTCCCCAAATAATGTCATAGGAATACAGATCTTACCTCATAATATTTATCATCATTGTCTGCTCTGCTCTGCAGCCTGGACTTCATTGGTTCATTTAGGCACATGCTGTTTGATGTGAGAAAAATCACTGTAGCTAAAGCAAACACAACTAACTTATTGGCTGAAATTATTTCCATTTTTCTCAAGTTAAGCTCACTTAGAGAGCTCAGATTCTGTACAGAAAATAAAGCTGCCATCTTTTTATATAATCAGACAACAAAAAAAAAAATTTCACCATGACATCAGTCTCCAAAGGTCCAATTCCCAATATTAATTAGGGAAGTAATTTGAATGTATTTGAAGAATGTTGGGAATTTATTTTGTAAAGGTTTTGTAGACAACATAACTTCATGTAAGGGACATGCTGACTTTATAAATATTTTCTTCTGGTGAAGTATGTCTTAATTAGCTAATTTTGAGAGCCACAACAGTAGGGATGTACAATTGCCACAATGCTCCATCACTAGTAGACAATCACCTTGTTTCTTTCTTTTGTATCAGTGTCCTCAGAAGGACTGAAAAAAGAAGCTTTCCCCATGTAAGCATTCTTTTGTTTAAACAATCCTTTTGGACCATAGAATGCTTGTTTATACTTATGCACACCTAGGAACATTTGTTCCATTGATTGAAGTGCTGTCTGTTGGAGTTGTTGATCAGGACCTAAGAGATGTTATGCATCAGTGTGATCTATTGATGTTCATAGCATCTGTGCTCTAAATTGGACATACTAATTTGCATTCAGAATGGGTTAGGTCCAGGCTTTTCAAACCCTGCCTGTAAGTTAAATTTTTAGAAATTCCAAAGATTATGTTGCATCTGTATTTTTAAAGCCAGATTTCCAATGGTGTTTTTTAAAAAGAGATCTGCTGCTTTGCTGCACACAGTGAAAGCACTGGACAGCCCATACCTGTTCTGTCCCAGAATGAGATTCAGGATGCACACTAAACATACCCTTAAAGTGCACATTGAATTGGTTGCTTGATGGACTGGTGAGCCAGGCTAACATTGGAAAAAAAGCATATTGTGTTGTTCTTCCATTTGTCATTCCTAAATTCCTGAACTGATTTAAACCAGTACTTAAAATCATCCCCATATGGAGGAAATCTGATTGCTCACATTAAGTGCTCACATGAAAATTGGACTCTAGACATGTTATTTTGCAGTTCAACACCAGAGCTGTAAAATGTCCATTCCATCACAGCACTGGCAGGGTTGTCCCAAGAGAAGATGTTTGATGCTGTGGGCAGCATGGATAGTATGGACTGTTCATCTGTTGGCAGTACATTACTGTCTTTGTTGCACAGTGAAGATGAAGGGTTTGAAAGTAACCTCATTTTTTAATTAAGTTGGCTGTTTTGACGGGTGCATGCATGGAGTAATTTCTACCTTAGATTCTCTGAAACTGAGATCCTGAAAGCCATAAGGAACCTTCAGAGGAAAATCCCATTGACAGAGGTGGAAGTGAAAAGGAGACAGTTTCTCTTAGATGAGCTTCCCCAGGTGGCGAGAGTGTCAAAGATTCTGCTCATTTTTTATGTGACAGAGACCATCAAATTGCTAAAATAGATTAGAATAGTATCAGTAAAATAATTAGGAGCTCCTGTGAGAAAAGACTGTATTTTAATCAGTAACTGGCTTTTGTGTGTCACTTTCCTTTGCTGTTGTACATTTACATTTACATTTAAATTTTTACATTTACATTTTTTTACTCTTTGCTTCTTTGTGGTGTGAAATCCTTCTGGCCCTGGCTGACAGTAAAAAAGGTTGGGTTCAAAGACCACAGAATCATAGAAGGTTTTGAGTTGGAAGGGACCTTAAAGATCATCTAGTTCCAGCCCCTCCTGCCACAGTCAGGGACACTTTCCCCTAGACCAGGCTGCTCTGAAGCCCATCCAAACTGGCCATCCACTTCCAGGGATGGGACATCCACAGCTTTTCTTGGCAATCTGTTCCAGCGCCTTACCACCCTTATAGTGAAGAAATTCTTCCTTATATCTAATCCAAATCCACTCTCTTTAAGTTTAAAGCCATTCCCCCTTATCCTTTCACTACAGACCCTTGCAAAAAGTCTCTCTGCAGCTTTCTTGTAGGCTCTCTTTAGGTACTGGAAGGTGCTATAAGGTCTCTCTGGAGCCCTCCTTTCTCCAGGCTGAACAACTCCAACTCTTTCAGCCCATCTTCATAGGAAAGGTTCTCCAGCCCTCTGATCATTGTCATTTCCCTCTTCTGGACCCACTCCAACAGGCCCCTGTCCTTATTATGTCAGCAGGGCCAGAGCAGGGTGCCATAATTCAGGTGGGATCTCATGAGAGTGTCGCCTTCTGGCCACACTTCTTTTGATGCAGTCCAGGTTATGGTTGGCTTTCTGGGCTAGAAGATTGCTTTTCTGACTCATGGGATGGGACTAAACACAGTTCTGTATAGTCTCAAGGGGCATTAGTTCCCTTTGCATTCTCTGAGACTGTTCTGCAAGATATTTTAGAGTGGGATGTGGTAGATAGGGAGGGGACAGATACTGTACCAGCAGTGATTCCTGAGGAGGGCTTGTATAAGCATACATAAACCATGCAGGCAGGATGTAAGAAAGCATGATGATGCATTTGTCCTCATAGGGCCTTGGTACTCTCAGAGTAGGTGACTTGTCTTCTGTTCTTAAATAACATTCTTGGCAGAGAAATGGAATTTTGGGGCTACCAAAATGTTGGTATTTGCAAATCTGAGCCAGATTTTTTGGAAAACAGAGGGAATAAAATGTCAGTGGAGAAGACCTCTTGAAGGAGTCCATGTCCTCTTAGTGCTCTGGCAGGTCAGGGGCAGCAATTGTCTCTTTTCACCTAGGGCTGAATGGGGGTTCCTGACTCTCTGGAGCCTTGTGTAAGTGGGCTTCAATCTGTGAGGGTAGCCAGATTTTCCAGGTTCCCTTTCTTTATGGTTACAATAAAGACAACAAAGAATGCAATTCATACTCTAATATCTGTCTAATGTGGTCATTTACCACTGGGCCTTCCTTTTATCTAGCTGTTGGTTTCTGAACCTCTCTTGATCAATGATCTTGCAATTAAATCTGTGAAGATATTTGCCCTCTAAATTAAATTGTATTTGCAAGATCCAAAAATGCTCTCTTTCATGGTTTGGCATAAATGCAAATTTTGCTTTCCCCGGACAGAAAATGCGTTGCTGTTGTCCAAGCCAAATCAGGCTTTCTTGACATTCAGCTTGTCTCCTATGTATGTTGATTTTCTAATCAACATGAAGTGAAGTTTTCAGGTGTTTTTCAGGCCAGGCAGTCAGGGAGTTGTTTGTCCTTGTACTTTCTAATGAATTAATTTGCCTTTGATGGCTCTACAGCAGGAACTCCTTGGAAATTTCAAGGCAAGCATTTACAGTGATCGTTCATTATCTTTCCTGAGGAAGGACTTGTCAGACCCTGCTGCTGAAGTACAACAATGGATAATGTGAGTGCTCTTCATCAATGTGATCATGACTTCTAGTAGCAGCATAAGCTGGCCCAGCTGACTTCCAACTGAGGCAGCTGAGGCATCCTGTCATGATCTATTAAAGATATTTATTTGTGGAGGGAAGATACATTTGTGGGTGATGTGTTGTGTTGTAGAAGTGGGCTGTTTATTCTTTAATTGCTTGTGCTTGATCCACAAAGGGTCTGATTGAGCCATGTGGAGGGGAAACAGTTCTGAGTATTGTTGAAAATAATTTTTGGGTTCTTAGCCTCTGGTCCTACACTTGTTTTGTCTTGCTATCTCACATCACTCATCAGCCAAGCTATTCAGAGGACTTTAACATAACTGGATTTCTGTTTTGAAAATTCCCCAGTTCAATAGGAATGAACCATGCCATCTATATGTGAAACAAGCCTCACAGGCAGTGACAATTTAAAGAGTTTTCCCACTGGTGCATACTAGAGACTAGGTCAAGGTACTGTTTGTTTCTGGTTTTCCATTCATTTAATGTAGGTAGGCACATTTGGGCACATAGGAAGGAGCAGTTTGACCCAGTGGTATAAGAGCAAGGTGGATCTGATCTGTGACAAGCTGATGGATATCTACTTTAAAAATTTGACATTAAAATATAATTAGTAGTAATGGCAAAAGTAGCTCAATTTCATAAGCAACCCCATACACAGTTATTTGATTCCAGTGAAAGAACAAGTTTTAATATTGCTCTTTTTTCATATGAGAATATACTGATGAATCCTTATCCATTATTAAGAACATATTGTGTGAAAATTGCATGTTATATGACTCATGCCACCAATCAGCATCTCTGCATTTCCATAATGATAAATCATTCATAATATATTCATTTTGCCATTCTGTATTATATGACCTATCCTATGGCTCATTTTGAAGTAAGAAGATTTAAAAATATGTAACCTTTTTTTAATTGGCAAGCAATTCTATTCATTTTCCACCCATCCCTATGGCATGCAGTGGGTTGTGTTGGCTTTGCTGTGTTGTGCTTCAGTTCTGGTGCACAATGCAAGGTGTATTTGCCTGGAATATATATGACTCCAAGCAGATAGACATACCTCCACTTCACTCAGTATCCTGCCACTGGATACAGATGTAGGCCTGGTGTCCCTCTCATACTGATAATAAATATTTCAGTGATCAGGGGAACCAGTGAAGCTTGCTTTCCCATAACTTATTGATTGAATATTAAATGACAGTGTGTATTCTCTGAGGTCCAGTAAGGATTAACCTTACTGTAGGATTTCTGTATGAGCTGTGTCTCTATCCTCTCTTGCTATGCCTGCTGTTTCAGAAAGATTTGTCCCTGCCAAATTGAACTGAACTTGACTTCTAGGCTTGAAAGTTATTAGGGGTGACTGACAGACACACACACACAGAGAAACAGATTTGCCTCATGTCATTAGAAAACCAATACCAAATCAGGAATGGCTCTGCTGAAATATCATAGGTATAAAGCCTCAACATCTGTAAATTTACTGTGGATACAGTGATAATTTTGATCTTTATTAATGAGGCATTAGATCAGCTTTTGAGGTTTTGCAGAATAGGAGAACCTAGTCTGCTGTGAAAGAATAGGGAACTTACTCTACTGTGAAAGCCCCATTCTTTGTGTACTGTAGCTTGGTATGGAAAAATAACATTTATGAAACAGCCCTCTTTGATTTGCAGAATCAGACCTTTAGTTCATATTTTCAGCTACATGTATCTCTGAGCTTTCCTATTAGCTGGGTAGTATTAAAGCACAAATCTATTCAAATATCAAGGTACAAATAATTTTATTTTAAGACTAAACCCTGTGAATCAGTCACCAGCGTTAGAAGATATTTTCCACCTTGATTCCCTGAATCCAGACTATAGATGTGTAACTTCACATTTTAATTTTTTTTTCCCTGAGCTTTTGAAGTAGCAGGACAGCATGAGAGACACAAGAACCATGAGAAGCTTGAGCTGTTATGGGAACAAGCTGAAAACAACTTTGTCTTCTTGGTAAATAAGGTGTGAACAATAATTCCAGAGTAGGCAGGTTCTTCAATTATACATTTGTGTTAGTAATAAAATAAACATGTTTTCAATAACATTTGGGATATAAGTATATTCTTTTTTACTAACTACTCTGTGGAGTGTAATACCATACTTACCAATCTACTGTAGCTTCTAGCAGCTCTTGCCCCTTCTTGTCTATTAAAAATTAAACCCTTTTACCATACATTATTAAAAGTGCTTTTGTTGGCTACAAATCAAGAAAGCCTTCATAAAGTCTTACAAGAATGAGAAATCTGATTAAATCTAGAGTCCAGAGGCAGCAATGGAAAGTGCATGAGAAAAAATACAACATTAAATTATGCCTTAAAAACTCCTTCAGGACTTTAAAAAATCATTAGTAGATTTTATTCAAGTTAACTATTAACCAAGGGATTCCTAATAGATTCATTATTCCATGTTTTCCCTTCATTTTTTCGGTATGGAACCTGTGTTAGTTATAGATACAAATACCTTCATTCCTTGTTCTCCCCTTTTTCAGAATGTTTTTTTCTTAGAAATATTATGCTCTTTTAACAGTTCCCCTGTGCCTTGTATATAAACACAGGAGTTTGAAGATTAAATTATATGTTGGCTGAATTGTGGGTTGCAGGGACTGATTTTCACCTTAGGGAAAAATGTAAGCAATTTAGGAGAGGAAAAAGCTTAAGGGAAAACACCTACATTTTGTGGAGTAAGAAAAGGACTGCAAGCACTTAACTGACAAAGCAGGAGAAGCAGGAGAAGCTTATTTGAGCAAGCCTCCTGCAGGGCCACCTCCCAGGAAGAGGGGCAAGGGCTTCTCAGCTGGTTGAAATAGGGCTTGGGAAGAGAGGTGCCAGCTTGGTGGAAAAGAGACAAAATTAACAGCGCAGACAGGGGTCCGATTATTGCCGCTTTTGTGCGGCTTTCTTTGAAAATTGGTACTGAATACTGCTGGACAGCTTGGCTGCTTTAGAACTGAAATTTTTGTGGTCTTGTGGAAAAAAAAGCCATTTTTCTCCCCTATTTTCCCTCCCTCTTTTTTATTTTTTTTTTTTTATCATTATTATTGTGCTTCCCTGTTCATCTGAAATACAGAAATACAGAGGACAGATTCTTGTGAAGATCTGATCCCTATGGTGTGACTATGGGATCAGAAGGTTTCTGATGGGAAGACTGGGAATGATAAGGTGCAAGTCAGTACTGGAATCCGTGCATTGGCTGTATCACAGCTCACCTGTGATATCTCAGGGAAGCTGAATGAGGAAAGCTTATTAAGAAAAAAATAAGAAAAAAAAAGCACTGAGAGGACAAATCTAGAACCCGAATACAGGATGGGCCATGCCATTTTCAAATAAAAGGATCTAGAGGAAAACCCCAGGATTACTCAGGTTTAATATCTGTGCTAGTTTGGGGCCCATAGTGAAACAGCTGTGTTCAACCTCACTTTACTTTGAAGGAGAACACTTCAAAATTGTTGCACAAGGGGTCCCTAATTTATTATAGAATCTGATGAGTTGGAAGGGACCTGTTAGAATCACCAAATCCAACTCCTGACCCTGTGAAGGACACACTAAAACTCACACCACGTGCCTGAGAGCATTGTGTAAACCTTTTTGAGTAAAAAAACAATTTATTTGTCCTTCTAGGAATTATCAGTAGTGTCCAACATTTCTGGGATGGGCTGGCAATGGCCTGGAAGTGTCACTCTGTAATTCTTGACGTATTAGCTTGGGCATCAGGAACTTTTAATAGGGCAGTCTTCCTCAAAAGCCTTATCAAATGCCAAGTCAGTTTCCTGAACCTTGCACTGATTTTCTTAAAAGACAGAACCAAGGAGTTTGAGTCCTGCTAGCACAGGAGTTCTGCAGGCGGTTGCTGCATTGTAAGGGAAGCACTAGGAACAGTGAGAGCTCTGGGTGGTGCCAGGGCAGTAAAAGAATAAGAGGCAGAAAGCACAGGAGGAGAGCAAACCTGGACAGTCTGTGCAGGATGTCAACCCAAAGCTTAGTTCCTTGCTCTTGAGTATAACAACTAAGTAAATTTTGAGTTATAGGGCTATAATTCCATTGCTGCATTGTGGTGACTGTATCAGGCCACTTGAGCTCTGCTCTTATAGTTTATGATTTCACTACAATCCCCTGGTGGATTTACAGCCCTGTAATTTTTTACAGTAGTGAGCTGCTTATTTTTCTGTTTACGACAGTATATCACTGGAGAAATTGGTAAGAGTCACCTAGTCCTATCATATAGTCCCTTATATTTTTGCATTTGTTTTTGAAAAACAAATTAAAATTCTTCTTTGGAACAATTGGGATGGCTGGGCACAGAGGAGGGAAGCTCCTTTTCTGCCTCTCTATCTCTTTAAAGATTGTTTAATTTAGCAACTATTTGTCTAGATGCAGGAGAGCATAATGACTACGAATTTCACATCTTGGTAGGACAAACAGCTGTAAGACTCCTACTTTCACATATTTTCCTTTGTCTTTCTTGCCCTCCTGCTGTATACTAATTTCTCAGCTAAAGTTCATCTCACCAGCCTCTTGCACAGGATGTCACCATAATGGAAGGCTGAGGGGAGGTCAGTGTGGATGACCACAGGTGATCCACAGGGCTGAGGAAGAAACAGCTCCTGGGCTTGATCCCACCCTAGCGTCATGCCATGGATTTTGGTTCAGAACAGATGGACGTGACTGTTAATTTGATTAGTTGTGAGTGTGGAAGGGAGGTAATCACAGCAAAAGGGGATGAGCACAGTAGGCAGGTAATTTAGGTGTCATGTGCTTGTCTGGTGCAGCGTCACAGGCGTATTCTGCTCCGCAGGTAATGGTGCCAATTAGTGCACATAAATAAACAGAAGCGTTTAACAATCAGCACAGTTGGCCAATCTACCCATTGTACCCTGAGTGCTGAGAGAGAAGGCATCACAGACTTGGCAACAGGTCTGGGGAGCTGCTTTGGAGAGTTAAGTGGTTGAATAGAGAGGTAGGGGATACCCAGAAGCTTTTGATTTTGATGGGAGTACTGACCTTGGCATTTAGAAAGACTCAGTGTCTCTCTATTAACATCCTTCAGTACAACTTTCAGTGATTTTATGGGAGGTCAAAAAGCATTTCTGTGGCCAGAAGGAACCGAACCTGTCTCAACATGCAGACTAGTGGGTGTATAATAGACATGTGTGCAGGGCTACAATTTTAGATGAATACAAATTATTGAAAAGGGGTTTCATTGCAAATACTGAATTACCTCTAATTCTAATCTAGAAAATTACCATGGGAGTGTCATAGGATCAGTTATTTGTGGGAACTTCTTTGTTTCTTTTTGTTGTAAACAACAAAGTGCTGGATGTGACATATGATAATCATTCTTTTTCTTGAGTCTGGGATGTGAATAAGTATACTAAAAAATCTATCTTGATAACTGCTTTACCAAGACTCCTAAGATTGGACATTTGCTTTGAGAAAAATTTCACACATTCCCCTCCTTGACACTGACTCTACTGATTTAGAACATAAACTGGTATTTTCAGGGCGTATTTTTAATTAAACTAGAGATAAAAACCTGAGATACCTAGATGTTAACAAGTGGGTTGTAGCTGGCGCCCTCCAAACATTGGTCAATGGAATACATGCTGCAATTCCAGGTGAGGCATTTTTAGTCAGATTTTAATTCAGTCTATCATAAATTAGGCTATGGTAGTTCTTAAAACAGCTCAGATTTTTCTCTATTTTGCTTATTTGTAGATGTTCATTATCGGTATAATATCTAAATTAGCCTCTTAAAAAGTTTGGCCACCTTCTTCCTTTGGGCACGCACTGCTGTGTGCAAATAAAGGGAAAGATAAAAGCCACGCTGAAGAATTTATTCAGTAGTGCTTCTATTTAACCACATGGGGGCATGAGATATTTATTTAAGAGAGCTTTTTTAGGCGTATGATTGGGAAATATGAGGAAAGGAAGCCTTCCTGGTAAACTGGAATCAAAATTGTCACTTGCTTTTTCAGATCTTTGTTTGCAATCAAAATACACAGTAAATGGTTATTGTAAATGACATTAGCCTAAAATATAGTAACAAACAAAAATAGAGCATGGACAGGAAAGAATATTGAAACAGATTTTAAATATCCCCAGTAGTCAAGCTGGCCTCTAAATATATTTTTATGATGCTATTTTGGTGCCTCTGTGAGCAAAATCTGAAATTTTCCATGTACCACTGCATGTCTGACTTAAATAACCTGAATATTGATATTAAATGGGAAGGAGGGTGCTCTGAAATATAGCAACCTAAATCCATTTCATTAATTGCCTAGATGGCATTAATTTTTGTCATTCACTTGCAAGATGAGTACTATGCTCTATACATTACAGCCCAGATCCAGCAAAGCACATAAAATCATAGCTAATGATATTAAGTGCTTGAATAGTTCTCCTTGAGCTCGTGCCTTAAGCTGAGTATGTATTGAAGTGCATTCCAACACAGAGAAAGTAGCACAATCAAACCTTTAATTAGTTAAAAAATTGAATTCAAAATGCAATGCAATTCTTTTCACTTTACATTGAGAAAAAAAATGCATGCTTTGAGACTCTCTTGGGACAGAGATGACTAAACCTTTTTATCCACTTTGGTTTCCAAAGGGAATGAATGCTCATTGTTTTCTTCTGGTTTTCTCCCCCTAAATTGATAAATTTATTTTGTTCAGTCAACTGGTTTGTTTACAGCAGAATATTTACATGTCCATTTCCAAGTCTTTTTTTATATATAATTTTTTTTTATTATTTATAAGATAATTCACACATTTTTTTGGTATTTAAAAGACTGGAATATTTTTGCTTCTGCTCCTGTAGTTTTAAATCAAAGCAATGACGAGCAGCAGTAACACTGTATAAGCAAGTGCTCACAGTACCTGAAAGCTTGTTTCTTTTCAAAATAAATAGAAAATCAGGGTTTTGTTCTGCACACTTCTGATCCAGATATTTAATGCTCATACAGCTCAAAGGAGCCATAAATCTAGATCTTGTATTTTGAGCCATTTTGTGCTTTCTGTTCTGCAGTATTCATCATGTGCCTTTGACATACTGATGTCTGTCAAAATAAGATTGCTCTACACAGGTGAATTCCAAGTCTGAGTGGCTGTCCTCCTATTCCTCTCAGAGAGAAGAATTCAATCCATACTTCACCAAAACTTGGAATACTGTTTCTTTAGCTTTGCATAAACCCATTTTTTGTGGTAAATATATTTCTACAGAAAGTCTAAATATTGCCCAGAGTCAGCAGACAGAGGCAAAGCTATTTCTGAAGATAATGTAGCTTGTACAGCAGAGCAGAATTTGTTCTAGCAGACTACAGCTGTTGGGTACTTTTTCCTAAGCTATAAAACCTTCTTATGCCAATGCTTAGGCTTGGATCCATTCAATTTGCTCCAACAGTTTAATCTTGACATCTTGCATTTTTAAGTGCTCTATAAAAGCTTGCCTGAAGATCCTTCCCAAAAACTGCTGAAATAACTTGAGCCTGCTGATCCACTTGTGTAACAAAGGAGCTCTGCTGTCTCTTGGCTGCGTTCTCAGAGTTAAAACACAAGCGTGGGAGAGCAACTGTGACCAGTAGAGGATGAGTCCACATTGCACCCTTAGCCTGGCAAAATGCCCACTGGCACTAACTGTGCCCTTTCTGTCCCCAAAACAGCCAGTAGCAGGTTTGACTGCGTTTCTTTTATGTTCACTAAAATGTCTGTTCCTTGCTAGCAATGAAGCACTTGTGTATATTAATCTCCAAAGCTATCAGCTCATTTCTGTGCTCTCCAAAATGAATGGGGCAATGAACGTGGTGTCAGATACTGTTTTCCAGTAAGCTTTTCTGATCCACTAATGCATCAAATATATTTGAATTTACTATTCACATAACATTTTATGGAACACTATTAAGCCAATTTGGCTGATAACCACTGTAACATTTTTAGTAAGTTACAGCACAGTGAGGTCACTATTCCTGGATGTGGTTTGCTGTATCATGCACTACGTGCTGATGCCATGACATCCTAGTATGAAGCAGGAGAGTGCAGTTAGTTGGTTTTGTTTGTGGGATTTTTTTTAAAGATTGCTTGTTTTTAGATCAAGAACTGATTCGAGAGAATGATTTAATACTGCTTTTCTTCAAAAGAAACATAGTCTTGGGAAAGGATCAAACAGTCCCTCTAAGCTGGCTACCACCTTCCTGACTTCATGTTGTTTTTAAACTAAACATCTGACACATTCTCCAGCTGGGATGTTATTTTGTTCTTCTTGACAAAGCAATTCAAAATTCACTGAAAAACAAGCTGAATGGAAAAGGGATTCTTTTCCTTTTTTCATAGACATCTGTAGCTTTTTTTCAAAGCTGATGTGATCTTTTATCTGGACAAGAAAGGCTTTGATCCAAACTCTAAGATCCCCGTATCTCCCAGTTAATTGGTGTTAGTGAGGTAGATTTGACAGTCCTTAATGCAGTCTGTGGAATTCTTTACTGTGTTAAGACCTGTCTATTGTGGCTCAGTCAGCTCAAAGACATCAGCTTTCTCCTGTTTGGCTTCTGTCCCACTGGGGATGGTTACAGGTTTTATGTGCCTTCATTATTTTCCCTTGTAGAACCACTGAATGCCAACAAAGCAAGACACTTGTGAAACTGAACAAAAACCATGTCTTACAGACATTCCTGTAACCTTTGGTTTTCACACAAACTCACAGATAAGAGGGGAGGAGAAGGGGATTGCATTAAAAATGGAGCTCTTCATTTTTTAATAACTTGCTTGCTTTTGGGGGTGATCATGTCTGTTTTCCCGTAATACATTTGTTAATTGAAACAAAAGAAGCAAGCATCATAGCTCCTACCATGTGTATATGAGTTGCACACTGTGAATAATAATCTTATTCTCTAAAGAAATATGCTCATTTTAAAATCCAAATCTTAGTGTGATTAATTTAAACAAAATCTCTGTCCTTCCTTCATGGTAAGACACAGCAGAATAAAGAAAATCTTAACTTCTCCACTGTGTAGCATTTGGCATTGAGGGTAATAACCTGGCAGACAGATCTTACTGTATGGGGCTTTTTCACAAGCTCTTGTGTTAATGTGGGCTGTATACAGTGAATGGACACAGCCCTTACAACCACACTGTCATTGGAATTAAAGAGGAGACAGGAAAGACTTGCATAAAATTAATTTCCTTTTCTGGTTCAGGGGCACTACAAAAGTCCCTGTCACTTCTCCCTCAGAGTGCACTGCAACTCCATGTTCCCATACCTAGACTTCAAGAAATATTACAACTAAAAAGGAAAAGAACATTAGTAATTATACTAACAGAGCACTAATATTATACTTAAAGAGCACTTAGAATTTCCTGGGAGGTTAGTCCAGGTTTCTACGGCTGAAAAACATGATGCTTTATAATCCATCCTTTTTCCCATGGGACTAATCACTTTTTCTCTCACACAGTCTAACAATTACACTTATCGACTTAAATTTCATATTTGAAAAAATATGTGCCCAAAAATGTGACAATTTTTTCCTACAACCACTATTAATCTCATAAGTTATATTATGCTTTTGCTTACACCCTACTCACTTCTTTACCTTTTCGACAAAGCTACAACCTCACCAGAAAATGCAACTTCTTTGCTTGCCTGGGAGATGGTGGGAGTGAGAATCCCCTCATGAAAAAGCAAAGATGAAGAGGATTCTTAGGTAGGTGACTGAATCAAATACTATCAGAACACACAGCTGTCATACCCCCGAGGATCTCTGGGCAGTGCCACTTTACCAGCTATTCTTTAAGGTACAGCAAGCAATGTAATAGAGAACAATTCCCATTTAAGCATCATGCTGAGCTGTTTTGGGTGCTGGCAGACAACCCAAAAGCTATTGACTATAGCAGTACTGCAAAGTCTCTGACTCCAAATTAACTCAGCATTCCAGAGCTGCATTTTGGGAAGAGTGTAGGGATCTTTGTGGTGTGTTTATTGTCTGTTAAGCTAGGGGGTATGCTTACTCAGGTCTTGATACCTGATCATGAAAGCATAATATGAATTTCAATATTGAAAATATTAAAGATTAAAGTAGAGATTCCTCATCTGCTAGGCATAAAAAGCACAGAGCAAAAATCATTATTAGCTGATATGTTTGAGAAACTCTGCGACAGCTATGACCCTGCAGCTGTTATTGATCTTGGCAGTTAGAGGTTTAATATTGATTAGAAACTGATATACCACTGACATGCACATATCCATTTCGTTCTGAATATATGTCTCATCTTTTTTCTTCAGGTTCATCTCTAGAGCAAAGATCTCAGAGTTCAATGCACTACTCAATAGTAGCTTTTGCATCCCACAGCTGTTTTTTTTAGTGCAGCCTATTTCTAAAAGTTGATAGGGAGGCATTGCCTTTGAACTACAGTGAATGGGGATATCTGCAGAGGATAAGGCTTGATCTCAAGTAGGAAGCTCAGGTTTGGAGGGAAAAAAGGAAGAAAAATTAAATGAGGCTGTAATAAAATGATTTTTACATTGATGAAAAAAATCCAACTCACCATTGTAAATAGGAAGAGAAGGCAGCATGTAAATGAAGACACAGATTTATGATTGGTTTTTCTAATCACAGCCAAGACAGATGACTGTTAGAAGAGCTGTGCTCAGTGAAGAAGAGATATTTCAGGATAAAAACTCTTTTCACAAGCAATGCTGACACTCCCAAGTTGAAACCGTCCGTGACGAGTGTGTCAGTGGACAAGGAGATTGTTGAGATGTGGGTGACTTGCAGGCTGTTAGGAGACTGGGAGAGACATACAGATCCAGTGGCTGGCTCCTTAGGTGAGAAAGGCCATGCTGGGATCCATGACCCTGTGTGTGCTGTAGCTCAGAGAGCTTGGCCTGCCATAGTCTGATCTGTTGTCCACACCAGCAGCTTCCATCTCCTATGGGATGGAGCACCTGGTCTCTGTCTGTGAGATTTGCAGCCTTTAAACTGCCATTCACAAGGTGCTCCAGGGGCTTCCTGGGTTTTTGGAACAGCCACAGACTGCCATTTTTAGAAGTCATGGTTGCAAATGAAGGACACAAGAACCATTACTCCAGTTCTGCAGCTGTGAGCTCTAGGGTCTAAAGAAGAAGACATACATGACCAAGTGCACTAAGCAGCCACTGTAGGGGTTGCCACTCATTTTGGACTGGGGATTTTTGTTCTCTTGATTGTGTTTAAGGGGTGCAATAATTTATTTTTAGCACAGTAGTCTGTGCTAAATTTTCCATTGACTGACTTCTTTAGGAAAGTGTGACAAATGTACTGATTATTCTCTGGCATCCTGAAACAAGTGCCTGGCTGTTTCCATATCACTACTGAAATCTGAAACCAATGAGAGATTTGGGCCAGTTGTTAAGTTACAAACATATAAAATGTCCTACATGAGCTTAGGGTTTTTCACATGTTTAAGCACCTAGGGTTGATTCAAAGCGACTGATGGAATAACCAGGCTTTATGCATTAGACATGAAAGGCATTTGAATAAATTCCAGTTCGGCATTTATGTCTGGCATTTTCAAGATTTAGTCTTATCTCGCTTCCCTTCAAGAAAATTGGGATTGTGCTTTACCCAGCTTTTCAAGCATTTCCAGATAAATACCTTTAGAGAAAAGAAATCTGGCTAAAGAACCTACTTGCTTTCTTTACTTATTCACAGTTTCAGCAACAAACCCAGGCAGCTTTTTATGTTTAACCTCTTCAGGGCTGAATGTGTCAGAAAGTTGAGTCAAAGCCCAAGGAGCTTCATTTACTTATTGCTGACATTTTGGATTGGCATAGATGTAATCTCATTAGGGTATCTGTGGAGAATGACATGTGGAGGGAAGTAGCTCCTATTGTTTACTTGTACTATATGTTGGGATAATCTGTGAAGCCCTGGTGGAGTTGTAACTCTGAACATGCTGATCAGAAGCATTAAGGAAATTAACATAAAGCTCTATTAATGGCTTAAGGGAATCTGACTAAACAAACAAGGCCACACTGAGCAATAAATGTGAGTCTCAGACTGCATGACTTTCCCCATAACTACTCTAATTAATTGCTACAAAATATTAATTTTATAATACAGCATGGATATCAAAGGGAATAGCTTCATGATTTAAGTGTTATGTGTCTCCCTGGGAGATTCAGGTTCAGTTCTTCATGCAGCTGTTGTCAACCTTCCAAAATATAATAGCTAAAATGAATTTCTTGGATTTTACTGCTGGAGTTTCCATGGAATAAAGACCTCAGACCCTCTTCCACTGAAGTCAGTGGCAGGTTGCTATCAATTTCAGTGGAAGCAGAAGTAGGTACACAAATATGAAAAACAAATTCTGCTTTGAAACTGTGCTTGCACTTTTTCATAAATTTAAAACCATATTATCACACACAAAATATCCCTGCCAAAACCCTGCTTTCCAGTAGTGGTTCAGCTGTACGTGGTGACATGAGCTCTGTACACCTCCTTTACGAGTAGGATGCATAATTAGCTGAAATTGATTGCATTGGTTTCTGAATCAAGATGTGGCAGAATTGTGATTTAGTGTGTTTGGAAATGCAGCAGAGCTAGGCTATAAAATTTCTTGTGGAATGTGTTAGAGGAGATGACTGTAATAGACTGCCTTTGCATGACCTCCCCTTTGGTCAGTAGTTAAATTCTGCCTTGTCCAGAAAAAAGTGAGGTGGGGTTCCTTGGAGGGCTTTGAGCCCAGTAAGTGCTTTCTTTTTGGACTGAAGCAAAGGACATCCATGACACTTTTTTATATGCTGCTCTACTGCTGTATATAGAAGTTCAAACTGGAAATTTCAGGTTAGAAGACAGAGCAGTTGTTCAAGAGCTTGGGCACACAGGACAGGGCTCATACCAGATAAAACTATTTTCTTCCAGTCTAGTTATCTTTCTGAGGTGGTTGCCTTCATGATCCAGAGAGAAAAATATGCAGTTTTCAAGTGCAATTCCTCTGACTTTGAGACTTTCATTTTAGAAGAAGGTGGATGGCACCCAGACTGTCTCACTAACTCCACTTTTGGTTGTATGAATCCCAGCTGCAATCAATCTGTTGCTTTAAATAGCTGCCAGTGTTGTCTTTCAGTGCCACAACTGAGCTTGTGGTATCTATATGAATGGTTGAAGTGACAGCAAATATAAGACAACATGGCTTTGATTAGTCCCAGTGAAGAGGGTGAAGCCAAGTCACATAATTTTATATTTGCAAGGCCATGCACATAGGAAGTGTGCTGATAGCTCAGCTGATGGGTGATACCCTAACTGTCCATCTGAGCCCAAAGGGTCATCAGCCAGGCTTGTTAATCACCTCAGTGAAGAACTGTCAAGCAGAACAATGTCCCTCTACTTGTAGATCTTGGCTGAAGCTGTTATTTGATGGTTGGCCTGATCTTTCCTCTCCAAAAACTTGTGAATGGAATCCAATAATTTTTCTTGGTTTATTTTGACAAGTGTTTCCATTGCTTCCCCCTCACTTAATATTTATCTACATGAGCCAAGTTGGAGGCTTATGGTTTAAAGAAAATGAATGGTGAAATAAGACTCCGCATTCAGAATAAGGAGCCTAACTAGGTGACCTGATTTTCAAAAATACCAATTGCCCAGAAAAGACTTCCAGCTCTAGAGACCATTTAAAAAATCTTAGCTTTGTAACTGTTATTACAGTTATTATTTATGGTATGTATTGCAGTAGTATTCTGGCAGTGCACAAAGAGCCATTGTGTGAGGCACTGTACGACCACAGAGACGAAAGTTACACAGATTAAAATTCCAACTGCCTGTTCCACGGTGGAAACAAACTCAGAATATGCACACCTCGCTCAGCCACCCCCTCCTTGGAAAATGTCTGTCAGCTATTCAGATGTTCTATTTTTTAAATGAATCAGTCAGCCAGTAGCCTTTGCAGGGCAGATGAGGAGCCAGGAGCTTTGCCCTGTGCACCCCGTGATTTCCGAGACCCCTCTGGACACTGGTGAAGGGCCCTCTCTGCTGTTCTCCATCCCTGGGCATGTCACACTCACTCAGTGTGAGCCCAGCCAGTCTTCTCCATGCAGCACTAATGGCTTTGGCTGAAGTGACAGGTCCCCTTATTTGTGGCTGTTTCTGTGCCTTTCATGCCCAATCAAAAATGTTTACAAAGGTGCAGTCAGGGAATGAAGGAGAGGGGAGCAGAAGAAAAGAAATCCAATTTGGTTTGGAAACAGTTTCAGAGCTTAATTAGTAAAGAGGGGGGTAGAAAGGGGGGCTGAACAGGTGGTGTATTATTCTGCCAGGGATCTTCAAAAGCGAGGGAGTGCATATTGTTAGTTTTCTGCAGAATGAAAAATGAGAAGGTCCACAGTACCTGGATACCTAAGAGCAGGTGAGCTGCCGAAGTAAGGTCAGAGTTATGCACACAGACACACTCAAAAAACCTGCATAGAAAAAAAAATGCCTTTTTCCCCACAAGGGGACGGATCCCAGCTCCACATCGGAGATTTACATGGATTCATATTCATTACATTAGCAGTAGCCACATTTAGCAGCGATTCCCAAAGGAGCAGGAAAATGATGGCCTCGAAGAAAGCTGCCACATTTCAAACTCTCCAGCTGTGCCTTGCCACCATTGCTACATTCCACTGCCAAATGCAGTAATTTATGAATTTGTCTTTTTTATCTGAAAAAAATGTTAATTTACAGAATGAAGAGAAGAACAGGAAAGCACTAACATGCCTAGAAAAGAAATGTCTGTATTTTCCTTTAACTGCTTTGTAACTATTTCTCTGACGCTGTAAATGTTATTTGTGTTCATAAGGTCATTATTATTTTGCATTAGATGCTTAAAAGAAAGCAGGGGTGCCAGCAGATAGAGCACTCCAGCTTACAAAAGAGCCATTCTAAAGACATGGTAGCCCAGCAAGACTACCACAGAGTTTGAAAACATAGAGAAAGAATTATGAACAGTAATGATTTTTTGCTTTGTTTATTTAAGTACTGAGCATGTGCCATAAAAGAATAATAGATATTGCAGTGGTTTCAAAAAAGCTGTTTTATGTTGTATTGGATGAAACTATGTACATGTGATCTGTTCTGGTAGGGCAGACTAGGACTTGTACTTTTTTTTTGATTAAATTATTAGTAGAGTAAAGCAAAGTCTTTGTAATTTGTCTGACACCAACAGGAAAAAGAGATTACTCCTAATTAAATATCTGTCCTTCCCTTGGCATGGTTGCTGAAAAGAGCTGTCTACAGGACCACTGAAAGAGTTTGCAGGCTGTAAAATAGGTGCATAATAATCTTTACTTGTGGCTTGATTCTGTTTTGCAGTGTTTCAGTTTTCAGTCTAAGGGAATCAAATAGCACTGTATACATTCTTGGATTTTGTGGAATACCTTAAAGCAGGAGATCCAAACTATGGTTTTCTGTAAAAGTTTCTGTACCTTGTGAGGCACCTTGGTGGGAGTGGGCATGGTGCAGCACTACCACTGAGACCCAGGATAATGCCTTTCTGATGCAAAGGGTTTTACTACTGTGGTGTTGAAAGGAATGAAGATCCTGTTCAAGTGAGACTAGTTCACATCCAGGGATATCTGCCAGCAGATCAGCAGGTAGAGCTGTATTAAAACATTCACGTGCATCTTTGTGAAACCAGGCATTTATAATGTTGACTAATTATGGTGTCTTCCCCCTGGCGCTCAATTATTCCTAGTTTTATGGACTACTTAATGAAGCAAAATTCTCCATTAGTTTTAAAAATGTCTTTACCTTCTAATGCTAGGGGCTGTCTTCTCAAAACGATGCCTGCCTGGACCAAAGTCTCTTGCTCTCTTGACAAAATGGAGGCAAGGCACTGTCGGAGGGAAATAATCAGCACAAGACTCCAGGAAGGAAAGGTACATTTCTTACCTGGCTGGTGAAAAAGAAACTGTGTGGGGTGAAAAAACACCTCTTCATGGCAACTCAGCCCATCTTGTTCTGCACCAAAGTAATGCAGATTAATGGCCCAAGAGAAGACAGGATCCCTGGAGCAGTCTCTATCCCCACACCCTGTAGGTGAAAAGAGCCAGCACAGCCTTGCTGTGTGCTGCCTGTGGCATAGCAACCAGGTGGCATCTATGAGCAAGGCCCTCAAGAGCCCTGGAGAGCAGGCAGAAAGTGTTTTGTTATGAGTCAAGAGGAAGGCTGGCATTGTGGCCCATCTCACAGGGCTTAGTCAACACTGAATTCTCTAAATCTCTCTAGATATCTCCTAGGTTCCCTGGCCAGCGAAGAAGGGAACAAAACAGAGGTGGTTTTATCTCTTTCCTCAAAAGGTCATTCTAATACATCATTGATCCTTCTCATTGAACATGGTTCCCTTTATTTTACTTCAGGGTTTCATCCATTCACTTTGTGCTATTCCTTTTCCTTGCTCCTGTACTGAAAATAACAATCTCCTGGCCTTTCAAGTTTGTTTGCTGCTAGTGTTTAGGGACTGTGAATCAAAGTCTTCTTTCACTTATAAGCCTTCATAACGCCTCTGGTTTTGGTGATGGTATGCAGGATTTACACCCGTGTAAATGAAATCAGTATATGACCCATGACAGGGGCTCCTTAGCAGTCTTTTTTTTTTAGGCTGTGTAAATTAATTTTTCTTGAGTTTCCTCTCAGGATAGCATAAATTATGAGACAAAAACCTATAATTCACTGCTAGGCGAGCAGTTACTCCCCATCAACCAGTTTCCTGCCAAAATTATGGGAGAATAGCTGGTGATTTCAGCTCATATTTGCATGGCATGAAAAAGAACAAGACAGAAGAATGCTTGCTCAGGTGTCATGAAGACATGTACCCCTTGTTGCCACTGCCTTGCTTCCAATGTGGGAAATGCACTGGAGAGCACAGAGGCACTGTCTGTGCCCTCTTGCTTCTTGATTCCTCTTAATTTGCAAAGGAAAGTCTATTATTGTCACATAGAAATTGTATGCTGATGAATGCACAAAATATTATACTGGATGCTTCTGGTTGCTAAAATTGCATCATCAAGGCTTTTTTTTTTTTAGTTCTTCTTTGATTCAAGAGCTCCCTGTGTAAATATTAACTATAGCTATCAAGAGGCAGGGGAGAGTTTCAAGAGACCTGGCCATCTGATGTCAGCCCTTTAAATCATGATAATATTTCTTCTTGCACTGTGTTCTAAAGGTTATGCCCTGCACTTGGCCCACACAGAGACTGATGCCTGATGGAAGCCCTAAAAAATGCAAGGTTCATCATTCCACTTGGTCTGAGGGCTACATCTGCAGATATTGAGACTGGCTGTGACTGCCTCTGACTGCTCACCAGTTATGCATCTGCCACCCCCTCAGAAGAGCTGGAGCAGCTCAGGTGTCAAAGAGCAGAGCTTGAGAGACAAGAAGCCCTGCAGATTCCCCATTTCACAGAAGCAATGTCACTGCATAGGCTGCTGAATCAGATGGTACAAGTGAAGAAGCAGATGACTGTGTTGGCTGACACACTGCCTGTTGTAC
Source organism: Rhipidura dahli (assembly GCA_013399225.1). Classification (NCBI taxonomy): domain Eukaryota; kingdom Metazoa; phylum Chordata; class Aves; order Passeriformes; family Rhipiduridae; genus Rhipidura; species Rhipidura dahli. The sequence continues at coordinate 594,990 of VXAC01001653.1, forward strand.
TGAAGTCAGACCAACACAGCTGGCTGAAGATGCTCCTGGCTTCTAGCACAAATCCAGTAATTCCCTGCATTATGCAGGTGGAAATAGCAGCAGCCTGGATTTTTCAGTTGTTTCGGTGACTCCTCATCTTCATTTCTATTTGCTAATGTATCATCATGCTTCTGAAATATGCTTAACATTCTTTATTGACTTCCCAATGTGAAAGTATTATAAGCCCACTCATATTTGGCAACAACTGGAGTTTTTCATCTTGAGATTCATCCTTTACTCTCTGCTGAACTGTGAGAGTGAGTTACTACCTTGTAAGTGACTCACAGGTATTTATTATTCTGTGTATAAAGGTCAGGTTTTAATGTTCTGAGTGATATATGGACATGGCTCAAGATCAGGCAGTCTTGAATGATAGACCTTAAATTATGATCCTGTGGAAGAGGAAAGAAATGGGAAATCACAACTTTTGTTAAACAAGCCTGAAAAAAACATTTGCACATACATGAGCTGGTGGTGGAAACCTGCCAATTTCAGAGGCTGGTTTGCTGAGCCACAGTATTGTGGCTCATGGAGCTCAGCTCAGAGAACTGAGATGAAAGTTTTAAAAGCCAGATTCATGCCTGTCTACGCTCGCTTTCTTGCTAGCTTCTCAAAGTGGAAAGATTCCGTATTAATAGATGGCAGGGCTGATGGCAGACTCCAAAGGGAGAATCCCCAAATACCCTTCTGAGAGTGTCTTGACACTCCCACATTTGCAGGGGACCTCCAGGTGACTTTACCCACACCTGTGCAACAGAGTTGTCCTCAGGCATCTTGCTTCCTTATGCATGGGTGCAGCTTTTAGGCATTCCTCTGCTGAGTGTGTCAAAAACTAAGGTACCTTTGTGGGTCTTCCTGCACATGCACATGCCCTGTGATAGAGCTTTCAAGAATTCAGATCTTGGGCTCTGGTTCAGAAGGACTTTGAGGTGACAGAAAGGCAGCAGTGGCACTTCTCTGCTTCCTACCTTCCTGCAGGGAGGCAGGGCAGGGGTTACAGGAGGTACACAAGAAGTGTGACTTTCAAAGGTGGAGGCAGGACTGAAGCACAACACATCTCCTGGTGCCCCACCAGGTTGGCAGTCCCTGTAAGCTCTGACAACAGCATAATACAAAACAGTCCAGGGCACTGTAGGGAAAAAATGTTGAAAACTGGTACAAAGATGCCTTCTCATCTCTCCTCCTGAGCTCTTTTAAGACAGAGTTTCATGCAGTGGAAGATTTAGCCACAAGCCTTATATTTTTAAAATGTTTTACACAGGCAGCATACTCACCTTCAAAAGACCGTAGAAATATAAACAGAGAAAATTTATGTGTTTTTATATCTAGTACAGGTGAAATTCTGCTATTCTATTCATCTGCTTTCAGTGTTGGTGACAAGAGTTCAAACCTTGCTCACAAAATGGCAGTTTTGGCTGTCAGCACGAACATGCCCTGACTTTATTTAGAAATTAAACATCTAAGAGATCTTCCTTACACAGAGCTGCTGTGGGTTTGCCTATCTGACAGTAAATATGGAATTGGAGGAGGGCATATTCCATGAGATCTTTTAACCTGCAGCTCTCTGTATTTTCATGTCTTTTACTACCTGAGAACAAGAGTTTTATGTGGTTATTTATGTCAAGGCTGTGATAAACAAAGTGCAGAAGTGCATAATGAAACTAAGATTGGTCAAAAGTCTTACTGAATTTGAGAGCTGGGACTTAAGCAGGAAACTGAGTGGCAATGACTTTAGTGACTTTCAACTCTTTATGGAGATTTCTGCTACTGCACTTTCTCTGTCCTGTTAGTAGCAATGGGGTTATTCTGCATTCATACAGCCATGAGGCAGAATAGAATTTCATGCAACTCTGTCTGCTGCTGGAAAAGTATGCGCCTGAGAAGAAAATAATATAATTAAATGTGGGATCACTGTTTAACTGGAATAGTCCAAGACCTGTTATTCTTATTAATAGAAAAAATCTTGCTTACTCTGTCATGCATATGGAAATATTACTTCCTTTTAAACTGGGTAGGGGAAATTACAGTAATGAGATTGGTTATTTAGACAGGGAAATGTTAGCTGCTTGTAGAAAATAGAGGCTTCCTGCCCCTTTCATTCTGGATGCATTCTACAGATGTAGCCCTTGTTGGTTTTAGTCTCAAGTATAATTATTTAGATTTGATTTACGGTTATGACACTTCTGAGACAGTAAAGAAATCAGAAGAGAAAGTTCTTAAAAAGTAGTTTCTTACCAGTTCTTAAGTAAAGAAAAAAAAGATTTGTGAGAAACCTGATAATTATTTTCCCCATAGGAATGATACTTTTCAGTGTTGCCTAAGTGATCTTTTTATAACTATGACTGCTGAATACATGAGTTCCAAGTCAGTGTTTTCCTCTAAATAGTAATTTCTTGTATCTCAACACTATGTTGCTGACTTCATTTCAACTAAGTGAATAATTTACTTTTTTTGATGTGCATCCATTTTTTTAAAAAAACACTACTATTTCTCCCAAATCAGTCTGAGAATTCAAAATAAGAAAGGGTTTCAAATAGCCCCCAAATGTCAAAATCAGACTATATTTGATGCAAACAGAACAATGAGCAAATGCAGCTCTGTCCCAATATTTTGATTTTGCCTTTAAATCAGATTGAATCTGATTTTTTTTCTGTCTCCATTGCACGGCATCTTGCAAATATTATTTAGCATTTCATCAGGGTTGTAGCATAGATTTCTGTGGGTGAAGCCACACCTGTCATTTTATACTGAGGGGCATCTGACTCCTCTGATGCCTGCCAGTAGGTGGAAGGGTTACCCAGGAAAGATAATTTAGAGAAGGTGTCCAGACTTCACAGAGAAGAAAGAACAAGGAAAACCCAAAAGACAACTCTGATCAAGCATTGCAGCAATCAGCTGAGCCCTCATTAACTTCATAGAATCATAGAAGGGCCCAGATTGGAAGGGACCTTAAAGATCATCTTGTCCCAGCCCCCTGCCACAGGAAGGGACACCTTCCCCTAGCCCAGGTTGCTCAGAGCCCCATCCAGCCTGGCCTTGAACACCTCTAGGGGTGGGACATTCACATCTTCTCTGGGCAACCTGTACCTGTGCCTCACCACCCTCACAGCAAGAATTTTTTCCTAATACTTGGTCTAAACCTATTGTCTTTCAGTTTGAATCCATTCCTCCTTGTCCTGTCACTGTGTGCTCCTGTAAATAGCCTCTGTCCATTTTTCTGGTAGGCACCCTTCAGATACTGGAGGGCCACAATTAGAGCACCCTGAAGTCTTCTGTTTTAAACTGATCCAAAATATTTTCTTTTGATATGAAAAAAAAAAACCCAACAAACCCAACATCATTCCATGCAAACTGCCCTTGCCAAACTATGCATTTTGCTTGCATTTTTTTCTATAAAATTGTTGTTGAAATATTAAAAACAAATTTGGACATAATTCCCGTCTTTCTTCTCCCAGATCCCACGTGGACAGATAAAACTCAAGCACTCCTAATAACAGTGTTATGGCTCTGATCTGACGGTCCTGGTTAAAAAAAATGTGATCCTTATAACTACAGTGGCAGCTGTATTTAATGCATAGAACTCAGTGAGCACATGGACTCTGCCTGGATTTGTCGGAGGTCAGATAGCCCCGAGTAGCTGGATTTCTGTGCTTGGGAGTGGTGTAATGCAGCAGGGCCATGTGCAGCAGGCTTTGCCAGGGCTGGCCTGGCTGGTGGCTCTGTGGTCTTGGGCACTGTATAGAAGCTGAGCAGACCTCACACCAGACAAGGTCTTCTCTGGCACAGGGCACTGAGGGCTGGGAAATGTCCTTCTGCCTCCCCTGCCAGCCCTAGCCCAGTTGCAGAACATTATTTATTCATTGGCATCAAAACTGTCTCTGCAGTGTGACATGCATAATGGAGACAGGCTTGAAAGTAAATAGCTTTCTGCACTTGCTAGTATACCTAGGCAACATTATTAGATCATGTTTATAGAATTTATTCTTTGCAATCTACTATGCAAAACAGAGAAATGTTTGGGTCGGATGGATATAAAGGGGTTTGGTATCATCAGAAACATATTCTCTCCTCAGTACTGTTTACAGAAACAGAAAATTATTTTAAAAATCCCAAGGTCTCGCTTTCAAAATTAATTGCTTTTTTATTTTTTCTATATTACCAAGCTTCCAGAAGCCTCTTTTAGTTCCATACACCTCAGATTTTAAGGACTGTTGCATTAACTTGGAAATGAAATCCCAAACCTTAGCTGTGCTCTCATTTTATTAGTGTGATATAGTGATAATCTCACAAGGACCCTAATAAGTACATGAGAAAAAAAGAACCAGCTAAATGGGAGATGTGAAAATGTTCAAGCCCAGTGCTATTACATAGATCTTATACTTTTTTTCTGCCTGTTCCATAATAGGATATTTGCAAATTCTTCTCTCAGCAGGTTTTGAACATGAACTTGCATTACTATTCTTACAAAATAATAAACAGCTCTGGGCTATAAAATCTCTCAAATTGTTTTCCACAGAAGGGATTTGCATGCTGACTCATTCCTACTATATTTATCACCTATCGCCAAGCCATTGCAACTGCAGGATTTCTAATAAAGCTATGGAAATTACATGCATTGCAATGGGAGTTGAATACATTTACATTTGTAGTATTTTACCATTTCAAAATTTATGGCAGATTACCTTGTTTGTGCATGTCTGGACTTTAATGGTTATTTTTTATAGCAGAAAATAGTAGTTTATGGTGGTATTCCCAGTAGAAGGTTTTTATGAATCCACCATATGGAGTATTACATAAAACTAAACTTGTATCAGCAGTGATTTTATGTGGAGTAAGGCAGTGAACATTATCAAGAGTTAGTGATTACAGAAAATGTCTGAAAATTTGAAATTTTATGAATGTGGGGTTGTTTGGTTTTTGGTTGCTTGGTTTGTTTGGGTTTTTTTAAAATATATTTTAGCTTCTATTAATAGCAGTTCAAATCCCTGCTTCTTCATGCAGGAAAAAAATCTTCATTATCTGCAGCAAATCCTGGGCAACTCAAAGCAAGTAACATTTACTGTTGCTGACCATTTCTCTCTACCACCTCCCCTTAAGGTGCCCTTCATGGAGTTTGGCACAAGAGAGATGTGGTGATTTATGTAGAAGATGATTATGGACATCTGTAAAGCCTTCCCATTTTTCCAAACACCCCTGTCAGTTCATATATTTCAACCACAGCTACTTTCTTCATCGTTGATTGTAGAAAACTGTTTTTTTTTTTTCCTGTGCCTTCCTACTAAAGGAAGGAAAAACTTCTGCTAGCAAAAACTTCAGCCAGGAAAAGTATCACAATTCCATAGGAGAACATAGAGATGAGCAAGGCTATTCTCATGGAAATATGTGTTTGCATAAGTATTGACATGAGGAGATTCTACACAGCTTTGTCAAAGAGGACCTCATAGATTTGGGAGCCATTTGGCCAGGAAAAAGAGATGTACCATGAAAAGTAGGTAACCAGTCACACCGAGAGAGCAGCAGATGGTGCATCCATGAAGCAATTGGCCCTGCCAAGAGCCTGGCATGTTCTGCAGGCTGGAATGTATCTGCCTCATTAATGGAGCAAGCACTTGGGCAGGGAATGTCTATGGAAATCTATATCTGGTTGCAAATACAAGCTGTGAGGTTTGTATCTCAGATGTAAAGAAGATGGAAAGAGAATGGGAAGGCGAGACAGCTGTGGGTATCCAATCCTGCTTCTTTTACTGGTCCCAGCCCTGGCAGAAACTCCTGAGCAGCACAGAGCAGGTTTTGATTGTGAGGCCCAGTGCATTAGGGATGGTGACCCAGGTAACCACTGCTGTTCCAAGGTTTCTCAATCCCTGCGTGGCAACTTCCCCGTTACATCAGACTGGTTTAGGAATGAGGACACAGGGCCAGCTTTGCTCACTGTGAGGAATTTACACATAAAGGGAACTGTGCATTTTCTCACAGTGAAAAAGGGCTAAATCTTAAAGGAGAGTCCAACCCTTAGGACTTGGTAACCATATCTGTAGAATAGCACCAAATCACATGGGTTTTCTCTCTATATTTGGGGTAATTTGTGTGATCTGTGGAGAATTTCCTATCGTTGCTCTTTTTCCTGCAAAAATCCTTCTTGCTTGAGATAGTCTTGAAATCAGAGAGGCTGATACATATAAATTGATATATTCTGGGTAGCTGTAAAGGCTACATTTGAAACATTTCAAGGTCACATAGGGCCATTTTATAATCTTGTCTGACTTTTTTAGGAATCTTGTGCCTTTTGTGACTCAGAAATCTTGCTGCTTATGCCCGTGGAAAGGATGTTGCATGAGAGAGTCCACTCAGCCCTTCTCTGAGGAAAAATCCTCAGCTGGGTTATGGGCTCAGGGACCCAGGAGTGTGTGCTACTATCTATCCTCCCATCAGCTAAGAGGTTGCCTCTTGGCCTCTCTACTGATTTGAATCACACTCCCTCTGCTTTTTCATCAGCTGATGTATCATAGTCTTACAGCTGTCTTCTCTCGATCTAAATTGCACACTAATACTGTACATTATTGATTAAATGAGTCTACAAATGCCTTTTTAATACTGTATGGGTTGATCAGTCTTCTCAGTTAATGTGCAGCACCTCCAGTGGGCTTTAAAACCTAGTGAAGCAGCTTTTAACCAGATCTTACAGGGAAAGAAAAAGCTGCCTGAGAGGCTGTGCTCACACGCACACTGAGGTATGTGTTTTGGCAGTGGGGAATTAGTAATGATTTCACTTACTATGCTAAAAATCTCCCTGTGTTCACAGATTCTTATTTTGAAAATCACAACTGCTGATCTTACTCTTTGCAAAGAAAACAATTCACAGGAGATTGTTGTTATATACGTCAGTGGCAAGGCTGCACTGTAACAGTTGAGCTAGTTTAGCAACTAATTTGGCTTTTTGTGTAACATTTTTAGAGGAAAGGTTTCAAAGTTTTTCTAAACATTTTTTGGCTTTTAAGAATTTTATATACACAGGACTCTGATAACTACCTTGCCCATGTTTGACATTTGATAGTAAAAATAGCAGTATTCTGTCTGTTTCTGTCTGTTTATGCATTACATAAACAGCATTCAAGAATGACTCCAGTTTCCACCTCAACTAGTTATTGTAATTTTCCTTTTGCTTTCATTTTTTGAATTTGAATTCCTCTTTATCGTCCTTCACGATCCAATCTACATGCAAGTATTTCTCCTTTTATAACACACTAGGAGAAACATGTTTGTGTTTCTGGGTAGGTGTCATGTATATCTGGTTTCATAGTATTATAGAAAATTGGCCTGAAAGAGCCTGGAGATATCACCTTAATCCACCCCATTCTATTTTAAACAGGGAGACAAAAATGATGTTTTTTATGCACATATTTGCTGAAATATGAACTTTACCTCAGATCTGTGTGCTTAAGGCATTGCACAAATAACAACAGAGCTCTAGACCAGTGGAGGAGGTCTTGTGAGGGTATTTGTGCTTTCTGTGTACACATCTCATGAGGGGCTTTGCCATACAGGCATAGTCAAAACCAACCCAAAATATTTACCCTCCTTTGTCATTATTCAGATGGACATTTGAATTACTACAAAAAAAAACCCCCAAACCTCTGTGCAAATTGGTCAGTATGGGTACATTTAGTCTGTACAAAGTTTCAAAAGGCAAGTGGTTTCACTTCCTAAATGGTGACTGGGCTGGGAAGTGGCAGCTGCCTGGTGACTGGCAGCTGAGCCTCTTGGTGCTCAGCACAGTTGGATGCTGGACACAGTTTTGTGGTGTTTAGGAAAACAATGGAGAAATAACCAGTGAGAAAAAGAATCCTCAAGACAGAGCAGCAGATCTGAATTAAGTGCAAAGGTAGCAGCTGGACTGGAGAGACTGGGGAATGCACAGCAGCAGGAATACTATTGAGAAAGTGGTTGGTTCCTGCCCCTACTCCTGGGTGATGGGCAGCTCCAGAATCCAGGTAAGCCTTAAAAGATGGGAAATTTTACTTACACCTCAGAAAAGCAGCTTCTCCTAGGGAATCAAACATTTAGCTCCTTGTCAGATCCTTTGAGCCATACATTAGCAATGAAAGAGTGATATTGCCACTGTCGTCCTGATGATTCAGCAAGGAGCAAAACATGATAGCCTTTCCAACAAGGCTGTTATTCAGATATATCACTCAGCGTCCGCACTCCAACTGCTCACTGGTTCAGAGTGTTAATGTTCTGCATATTGTGCTTAATAGAATTTTAAATTATTTTGATTAAAGTGTCAAGGGATGAAGATTTAAGATTGATCAAAACTACTTGCTTGTGCTGTGGCAGTTGTTAACCAGCCACTTTCAGAATATTATTGCACAGGCTTAAGTGATGTAACATTCAGACATTTGAGGAAGTACTTCTCCTAAGTTCACACTGGGGGACCAAGAGGGCAAGGAGTATATTAAGGGGATATATATTTTGTAAACAGCAACTGACTTGGGGTCCCAATCCTTCATTCATGGAAGTTAAGAATAAGACCTTCACCATTGCCTTCTATTTAATTCAATTCAACCATGCATGCACAGTAACAAAAATCCAGTATGGAAAGCCTTCACTTCTTTGAGCAGACATCGTAAGCATTAAAATATGATTCAATAATAGGGAAAATAAATAATAGAGACTTGTCTGACTCTAAAGTCAGTTTTCTGGAAATAGAATCAGTCAGAACAAAGTTGTTGCTTTGAAGCTCACCTAGCTGGTAGGGGCAGAGGTCTTAAGTGATGGTTGTTTAATTATGACAACAAAGAAATATGGACGCTGAAAAACTTTTAGGAGAGAAATCTTTCAGCTTTCTGCACCATTTTGTGAGAGCTCTGTCTTTTCCATGCAAGCTATCTAAAACAAAGTTATCATTTTGTAAATACTGGCACCTGCAGATTGTTTTGTTGGATTGTTATGGCTCTAACTAGCAAAATATTTGGTAATGTATGTCTTAGAATTTGGCCAATCCCCTCAAGGGGTGGATGGCCAGAGGACCAATAACCTTATGCCATTTAACTCACTTTTTGCAAACTAAAATATAAAAGCCTCGGGAAATACCATTAAATCAGCTCTTGCCACCATTGATAGAAAACCCTGGACTTTATGTAGTTTTTCTACCTGTCCTCGTTGTAACAGCGACAAAAGAAAAATTAGGATGTTCCCATCACATATAACTTTCAGCTAAAACAAAGTACTTTAGCACGTGTCTAACTTCTAGTATGTAAATAAATCCACCAAAGCTAACATACTGCAGATATTTTGCAATTCTTAAATGTGTGCATGTGCCTTAAATGTGTGCAACCTCTGAGAGGAACCTTAGAGTACACGGTTCCCAAATCATTGTCTTAGCTGGTGTGTTTGTAAATATTTTGACCTGAATCAGAGTGCAGTGGCCTGGACAGCTCTAGCAATGCCATGAAACTGTCATCTATTCCAGTCCTCTTCAAGGTGATGCAGTGTTCTTCTCTACTTTGCTTATAAAACAAAGAATAACACTCTGTACAGCTCTAGTTTGGCATTTCACTAGAAGATAATTACTTAAAATCTCAGTAGGCTTTGCATCCACATCTGTAAATGACCATATGGCACTTTATGGTAGAATATCTTGAGCCAGATGGGTTGGTATGCTCTAGCTGTCCATGTTCCTTTAATAATGCAGAGCAGTCATAAACTCACCTTAAGTGGCTGCTTAAGTCAGGTTTACAGCCACTGAGTGACTGTGCTGCTGAAGCCACCTCTTGCACTACATGTAGGTTGTTTAGACAAGCACTTTATTGAAATGACAAGCCTGATGTGAAATAGTGTCATCTTCTACTTGGTGTAACCTAAAGAATAATAATACAAGAAGCTGCTACTGACTAGAATTATTCCAATAGAAGCAAATGTTTTGATTGCTGTCCTGTTCAGCAATTAAGTGTGAACTGTAATAACAGTTAAAGACCATTTACCTAAGATGGTTTAGAGTCGGCAGTGCTAGGCAAAAGGTGGGACTTGATCTTAAAGGTCTTTTCCAACCTAAATAATTTTATGATTCTACAATTCTGTGAAAATTGGATTAATGTAGCTCAAAGATAAGCAGCCTATTTGTTGTTCACAAAGTACATCTCAGAGTAAAAGAAAAGAGATAGCTGATGCTATGAAAATTGTTAATAGTTTAAGCTAAAAAATATAGGAAATCCAGAAGCTGAAAATAAAAATGCATGGCAAAAGTCCATCTTGACGGCTCCTGATTTGTGTGAGTGGGCACATCTCTGCTCTGTTGCACGACACAGAGAGAGCAGGAAAAGAGCATTTTAAGAACAGCTTATTTTCCTGTGGTCCCTTTTACAATAGTTGCTCAAAGCCTTCTTTTAGAGAAACAACAAATATAGGTATTTAGTTTCAATCCACAAAAAAATACCTACCTATTGTTGCATGATGCAAAATCTCTGCTTATGCACCCCCTTCCAGCCATGAAACAGAGTCTGGTGAGCTGAAGGCATCTGATGTATGAGTTTCATCCTGTTTCCAGTGGGAACATCCAGAACTGCAGCCATTTAATAGACAAATGAATACACAGAGCCATTAAAACATATTAAATACTCCTGCATGTGTTTAACTGCAAGTATATGACTAATCTTTTTGACTCCAGAGGCAGCAAGGCATACATCTTGAGCAGGTACTTAAGAATTTTGTTGAATGGAGATCACAGAACATTAGTTCCTTTACTGGCATGTTAGCTGGTGAAATTGTCAGGGATTATGATGCAGGGAGCAGGAGAGCAGGGCTGCAGTCCCAGGTCCCTCCTCGTGCACTCTCCCTGTGCATTCACCACGTAGCAGTATGTTCTCCAAGGTCTGCTTGGACCACCTGTAGGCACCTGTGGGACAGACCCCAGGCAAAAATATATGATGACTCCTGTGACTTGTCAAAATTGACCTTACACTGACAATGAGAAAAACTTGATGAAATCGAAATCAGGGAGAAAAACCAAAATATCTCAGGTCTGGGGGGCTCTGCATGTAGAAGCAACACTGAAGTGATTGTGCTGTGCTTCACAGTAAGGAGCAACTTCCATCCCTGTATGAAAGTCAGGGTGCAGCCAGCACCAGGTCAGGGCTAAGCTGGCACTGATGCTACTGCCAGATCAATACACACCTCGTGGCTGCTGCTTTTGAATGGACTCAAATACCTTATAAAACAGGGCAGATCCACAAGAACTGGGTTGAGTCAATGAAGGCATTGCCCATCATTCATGCTCCTTGGGTCCTGGCCTAAGCAGGGAGCTAATGCTGCAAAGGCATCTTAATTTACAGAGTGAGATTTACATGGTGAGGAAGAGGATTTTTCATAGAGACAAAAGGGAAGGACTTGGATCTCATTGTGAAACTTTCCATTCTTTTTACCTCTGTCTCCATTTAAATGAAATAGGGAGACCCATTTGCAGCCAACAAAATTAGCTAAAAGCTACTCCCATAAAGACAGAGATTTCACTGAAATCAAATCCGTATATTATCTCACAGGAACAGTTGTCCAGAGTTAATTTCCAGGTTAATAGGCTGTTATTGCCATTTTCCAATAAAGCAATTTAAAGTAATACTCTTATATTACTGATAGGGAAGATCACACTGCATTGGATTGTCAGCTTATTTTGTTCAATGTTCTTCATCAAAAAGTACCTAGTACAAATTACTTTAGGCCAAAGTGGAACAAGACTGCCTAGAGAAAAAAAACCTCTCTGAAGTAAAAGGTAGATTTTTTTATTATTAAATTTTGAAATAATGAACTCTATTCCTTAACTTGTGAAATGTATAGAAAGTAAAATATACTTTTATCAGTTTTCCTGAAGTGCAAAGCAGAGGGAAAACAAGATGTTAATTAAACATCAAACATGTTTTCCTGTAGATGCTGAATGCTTTCCATGGAGCATGTGTAATATATTAAACCATAATCTCTTCCACAAAAGCTTTTTGTGGAAACTTCCAGAATATTACCAGTTCTTTACTGCAAGAAGATCTGTACCATATAGGCAAAACCTGATCAAGGAAAGAAAATATAATTTCTTATGGGGAATTATCATAACATCAATGAACGAGAAAACATGACTTTTCCCTTGTAAAATGGCATGACTGTAACATATGTCCTGCTCCAATTAGAAACTGCCTTTTTTAGATTATCATCATGTCAGCCTGCACTTGTGAAAGCAATTTTGATGGATCTGGGGCAAATTTAAAATCAAAGGAGACAGCTAGCCTTAGAATTTAAAAGGAGACATTAATTTTTCACAGAGGGTATTTTTTGTCTGTTTGAAGAAGACAAAGTGTTCAGCAAATCCCCCATATTCATGCTGCCTTGGTGGATAAATGCCCGTGTGTTTTACAGCAGCAAAACAACTGTATTCAGCTGCTTTGAGAGATTTGCTAGACCAGAGCAACGCAAAGTTTCTGACTTGACATTGTTTCTGTCTGATGAAGTCTCCAAGTTTGCTGTTTCTCTAGGTCTGGTCTAGCATAAGAGCTTGTAGCTGTCACTGTCCTGGAAATGTTTTACTGAACAGGGCGAGTTGATTTTGGTGCAGTTGGTCATCAGTCATGGCCCACGCAGGGAATCCTGACCTGGGAATGTGCCTCATGATGATGAGTACCTGATGTTTCTGTGTCTTCATGGATCTACAGCACAGATTTGGAGTACAGCAAGAGGGAGTCAGTTCCTGACATTCCTGTTCACAGGCCTCCAGACAGTCTTTGAATTTATGGGACATATTGCTTCAACAGCCCTCACGTCAGTAAACCTTTTCATCCCTGAGAAAACACCTGTGGTTTATGTTTAATCCTTAAGACCTGTGAAAGTTTTGACACGTGCCTAAATAATGCTTCACTTTGAAAGGCATAAAAAATAACCTTGCAGTGCAGCCTTCCCAGTCATTGGCATGTATTCACCAAGTGGGGCAACATAAATAAGAAAGTGGCAAAGGTCTCTGTTGATTTCAGTCATTCTAGGATATGAAATTCCTGATAAAATGAATCCTCTGGGATCTGATTCAAAGACTCAGATGTGAAATGCACCTGTCTTTTGAGAATTCTGGGTCCAGGCCACGCCAAACAAAATTAATTGGAAAGCCAGGCTAAGCACTGCTGATTTAAAGCACATGGCTGCGGTGCTCAGTGGGACGGGGAAGGGACATAAGACAGGGGACTTCCTGCTCCCAGGGAACTTGTGTTTGAAGTGCACAGGGTACTTTGGGTTTGTGCTGTTCACAAGTAGTGACATTCCTTCACCCCAAAGGCCAGCTCAAGATCTGTGCTCTTCTCAGGTTTTATATCAAACTTGCTTTCACAGTGTGAATTGTAAGTTTGTCTTCGGACAGGTCTTTGCCAGAGGGACAGGATGGTGCTGAGAAGGATGTAAACTCTCTTCTGCTCCTCACAGAGCCTCAAGAGCATGAGAAGCACAAAGGAACACTTTTCACTGTCAGCAAGTGTCACTTTGCCTTTCATATTGGAGTTTTTAATTAAAATGGGAATTTCTGGACTGAATATTGTCAGCCACAGGACTGCTGAAATGTGACATCATTTATGACTCCAGCACTAAGGAGTTCACTGTCCATGATCATAAAACAGATTCCAGTCTTGATTTGATATCGATTTAACAGTCAGCATAAGTTTGCCCTTTAATATTAAACAAAATATGTCAGATCAAAGCATTAACAGTATTCTTCCTCTGGGTTTCTCTGTGGATATTGCCTCCAGTTCTTCCAAGCAGTGATGTCTGGCAGGCAGCAAGCTCCAGAACTCTGTCCTGTAACACCCCTTTACTGGAGCAGCAGTTTCTGCTATCTTGCACTGCTCCTGTACAGTGTCATTCCTTCACCACTCCTTTTCTCCCTAGCACAGAGTAGGGCCATTTCTGCTACAAATCTTCTGTTACAGGAACTGCCAAAGAATGCCAAATCCAGTCTTCCTTTCTTTCTGCAGACACTCTGCAGCTTTGTGCTCAACCCTTCCTTCCCAGCCATCCCTGTTCTAATGGCTTCAATCTATTCTTGCAAGTCTCATTTATATTCTTGCTTCTTTTTGACATAAATGATACAACACATGACCTCTCTCACGTGTCCTGATTTGTCTGTCTCTTGCCCCCAGGTTTCTGATATTCATTAAAGAGATACTCACTTTTCCAGCTCTGCTTTGCCCCTTAGTGAGGTACACTTAGAGACTCACGTCAATGTATTTTTAATTGAATTTTCTTATTGCCATATCTGAATTTAATCTCCACTATATTTCTTCTTGTCTTTAGCTGTAATTCCTCTACCATCTTTTGTCCTTTTGTTTAAAAAAGTAATTTTTGAGTTCTGAGATATCAGGAGGAACCTGGTCTATTCAGAAGAACAGTCAATCCCATGAGTACTCCAGAATTACACTTCAGATGGCTCTCCTGACATCACGTGGCATCAGTTTTGACAGCTTACTGCCATTGTGTGCTAAAATATCCTGAAAGAAGCATATAAATGTTTCTCTCAGTACCACCTCCAAGCCTAAATTCCTACTTAGCAATAAAGATAGTGGCAACACTGACCTAACACAGAGCTTGAATAGCCCCTCTCTGTACTGTTCTCTGAGAGACTGTTCTGGGAGAGCTGAGGAGGAAAGGGTCATTTCTTTTAATTGTAAGGATGTGGCAGTTGGGAAAATTTGTATTTATATTGTAGTGTGCAGCTGTTGGGATGGGAAGACTCCTGGGATATGTGATACACTTTGAATGTTTTTTATTTTAGTTTTTCATTAAATTAGGGCTGCTGAAAATACAAGATAATATTATGGTAGATCTATAATAGAAACATAAGTAAACAGATGCATTAGCAACCTGCTTGTGGGCTTAGACATATCTTGCCCTTGCATATGTCTGTCCTTGCTACCATTTCCTTTTGTTTACCACAGTGAACTGGGATTAATTTGATGCAACATTTTAAATCCAGGCTTGGTCAGTAATGCTGGCTTTCTGAACACAAGAAGTAGTTTTCTCCGTGTCAGCATGCAGAGCCTTATGGATGTGTAAACTTCATTTTGTTCCTCTGCTTATTCTCCTTATGAAGTCATAGGTGGAAGTAGCTGTTTTGTTGTATTTTCCTGCCACTTACATAACAGATCTTGGAGGTGAAGCTGATGCTAAATGAAAGATTTGTGAAAATTTGATTGATTTTTACTGCTCCTGGTGAAAAACATGGAAGTGGAAAAGCCACAATATGATCAGAGACAGACAGGAACTACTACTTTGTAAAATTATTTCTACATTAATTCTCCTGCTGTTAGGATTATGGAAAGATCCTTGCTGGTGATTGTACTACAGGGGTTTCAACCCCAGCAGTCAGTGTGTTTGCTGCCTGTGGCTTAAGACCTTTGCCTCCTCACCACTTTTGGTGGCATTTCCTCATGCACTTGTTCATGCCACTTGCTCATGTCCAGCCCATGGTCACTGTTGTTGAAGCTGGATGCTGAGAAAGGCAAATTTCACTTGCAAGTTTCCACCCAGCCAAAGTTTAAATCCAGTTTGATGAACCAGGCTTCTGGTTTTAGACCCTGATGCTCTGAAGTGATACCTAACCTAACCTGCACTCACTGCAAGAAAACCAGGCATCATTTGATTGTTCCACATCAACTACACATTCCCCAACTGGTGAATAAGTTTAATTCTGCCCTGAGATTACCCAAAAGTAATTCACCCAAAAGCACTGATATTTCCACGTCTTGGACTGATGACAGCCTATGATTTACATGCAACAATGTGGTTCTGAGGGGTCTCAGAACCATCTGAATATAAAGGTTTAATGATTGAATTATATATTCTCTCACCATGATAGAAGATAAGACAACTGACTTGGCTTTCAGGCAGATTACATAAGCCCAAGTTAAGTGGTAGAATAAAAATGAGTGATATTCCTTCTTGACTTAAATATAGCAGTAAATAGTATGCCCTTGAATTCTGCATAAAGCAATTTCCTCCTCTTTGGTAACAGCTAGGGGGCATTCTGAATGCAAATAGAGTCAGCTTTGCATTTTTAATATTTCTTATATACATAATTCACTGCCTCGGTTTAGAAACGTTATTGCTACCTCTTCTGTGCATTTAAATTATTTTGCACCTCTGAACTTTCATATTAACTTTAATGTCAGCTCTGAAAGCATATTTTGTACAGGCGAGCTTGTGCTCACGGCTCTTGAAATTCACAGATTGCACAAATGCTCACCCAGGCACAAATCCACTGCACAGTTTAACCTGTGTTATTTCACTGGGGTGTGGGGGGGAGTCACTCACTGCACACATGGTTATACCACTGCCCTGAAAATCAATAGGGAACAAATGGGAGCAGAGCAAGAGCAATCAGCGTTAGAATATTGCATTGGTGTGCGGTCCCCTCTGCATACATAACCCACAGGCATAATGAGGATTCCAGCTGATCAATAGGAAACAATGCTTTTTTTTTTTTTTAAGTAGCTTTCAAAATAATAGAAATTATGGATGGAAAAATATGACCACAATGGAAGGAAATCCACCCCCTTGCTAATGTGGAATTAATTAATGCAGTCCATAAAGCCAGAGAGCATGAGATGATTCTGAGCAAGATTTACTTCATTGCATGTTTCAGAAGAGAGAGGAGGTTGTGGCCATCTCCTGTGACCATGAATGCTCCTGAGAAATTTTTTCACTCCAGAGGAACAGAAGCAAAGATTTACAGCATCTTGTTTGATTCATCAAACTTCTTCAGTTACTGGCTGACATTGTCAACTGCTTGAAACCACAAATCTCAGGGATGTGGATGGTTGATGGCTTTGTTCATGTCTCCTGATACTGTTTGTGGGGGCATGGATCTGTCTCTTACTCCATGCAGGAAATGGTGCCAGAAACATTCTCTCTATTGGTCCCACTCCTCCTGCAGCCCCTCAGAGCAGGAAGGTGGGAACACAGCTGTGTTTTTTCTGTTGAAACACCTTTCCTGTATGGCAGCCTGAGATGGAGAGTGAATGGGGTCATCTCATCTGCTCCACGCCATCCCTACCAGACCAATGTGGTTGCACAGCAAAATACATGGCAACCTGTAGCAAGTGTTTCCCCAGAAGCCTCTCGTAAGGGTGGCAAAACTGAACCTGGACTGAATCAGAGTGTTTTGAGTGCTGACACCTGTACAGTCAGCATGACTGGTGCTTGGACCATAAACTGTGCTTTCTATCTAAAAGAGACTATAAACAAAAGATATGGCCAAAATCTCTCTTGGTTTGATTCCACTGACTGTTTCTCAAAATAACTGAAAATCAAGTCTGCTGCTGCCTGCATTGCAATTGAAATGGATGTCCTGCCTCTAATTCTAATTTCTCACCAATTTACACCCATGTAAGCCCAATGGTATGGTGAAAAAAATCCGCCCTCAGTGTGCACAGATTTTGTGTACTTTACAGAGGCTGTTGTAGCTCTGCAAAGCCAATGCAGAGGCTGTAACAGGGTTGACAGTCACTTTTTTGCTAAAAAGCCTGAAAGGGATTCCTGGCTCCAGGTGAGGGTCATGTTCCAAAGATGATGACTGAAAAGGAGATTGCCTCTGGGCTGATTGTGCCCTGGCAGCCACCAGCTTGGACCCCAGTCCTGTATGTTTTCCACTAAATAGGTGATGGGGTCAGTCTTCAGTTTGATTTCTCTCCTCTCATCTGAAATAGTCACGGATGAAGTGGGAAACAAAGTGAGTTCAAGGTTTACATTGATTTTACTGGTGGCACTGTGAGAGAGGAAAAACTGACTTGTGGACTGGCAGCCATGAGGAGTCACCAACATGATGAATCAGTGCTCTGCAGAGCTGCTCTATCTGAGGCCAGAAGTTGGGACGTACATGAAAATACATTGTGTGTCATCAGTGCACATGGCTCCCAGCAGTGCCCACTGCAGTAACCAGGGAACTGCAGCTGGAGCCATGCAAACAGTGGGGGATCCACCTGAGAAGCAGCCAGGGTTGCCCATGTTCCTATCCTTCTGCAGTGAATTACTGCCCTTGGAGTGGGCTGTTGTCACTGGCCCTGCAGCCACTCTGGGTCCATTTCCAGGTAAGTGAAACATGTTCCTTTTGATCCCTCCAAGCAGTGATCTGACTGTCATCTGACTGTGCCTGCAGCTACCTACCCTGTTTGATGCAATAGGTAGGGCAGCTAACTTAGCAATTGCAGCAGCTGTTCCAAACAAATAGCTGACTTGAGCCTAATGTTTTGGTTTGCTGGACAAACCAAATGAAGAATTCAATTTGGATTGAATCAGCAGTTACTGTTATTACTTTAAATGGCAAAATAAATATCCTCCTTCAACCTCTGCCCTAATATAATAGATTCATTTAATACAAAATGTCCAACCTTAGATGCAAAAAGAACAACTTAATGAAATTGAAGTAGTTTGTTTTGTGGCCCTTCTGAGAGGAAGCCTTGGGCTCTATTGGTACTGACTACCCAGTAGCCTAGTGGTTAGAGCACATCTAAAATGGGGAATCTGGATTCAGATCTGCTTCTCTCCATGAAGGCAGTCGCAGCCCATCCTCAAGGAAACTCCTCACTACCTGCAGTGCTAAGGCATGGAGATAAAAGGCTGTACACAGTTTGGGGGACAGGGGGATCCATGATAGGTGTCTTCAGTTGATGATGCTCTCTTTGAATAAATTGTTGAAAACAGGATCCTCATCCTTCACCTTTAGGCAAATATGTTACCTGTAAATCCAAGGAGTTGTTTGCTAATATATTTGGAGGAACATCTTTCAGAATAGGCACTGTATAGGAACAAAATTTCTCAGCTATAGGCTCAGATGAAAACCTGGACAAATTGCTCATCTTCCTTGTTGGCATTGGTTAAAATACTTCACTTGTCTTTGCAAGAGTTTTGAGGATAAACTGTGAGCATGGACAATACTCTACGCAAACTGTGGTGTAAGTACCATGCATTTTTATTATTTTGTAAATTCTTCTGTAAAGTGGCTTGTAACACAGCATGTGTTTCATTGCACTAGTAGCCACTCTGCTGAGCCACAGGAAAGCCTGTATTTGCACAGGTCTTAAGATCCCTCTTCCCATATTTCCTCATTTTCCTTTGCTCAAGGAAAAGTTGGAGTTCCTCAAAAAGTGACCTCCTCAGGCATCATGTCTCCTCTTATTTATTTCTCAATTCTGATGTCGTTCATTACATTAAAGGTTATTTTTTTAATGAAGCACTGTGGGTAGGGAGAAATAACTTCTACCTTCTGTTCTAATTGATGAATGATGTGTTAACTAATCAGAAAGCTTTTCTATAGCCACCATTAAAGCAACAGATGTATGTGGCTCAGGAGAGATTTGTTGAACAGCTTCAACCTTTAAGTGCAGAGGATAAATGGGTGGTGACATCATTATACCTTGACAAATAGAAATTATATCATTCTCTTTTTTTCATTACTGATGGTTGATTTATTTCTATGGTTTTCGTTTTGATGAGATCCATTCATTGTTTCTACTGTTAAAACCTTTGAAAATTGCAATATGCAACTAAAGTGGTTATAATATTTTGTGTACAATCTTCAGCGTATAATCTTTTGAGGTTTTCTCCTGAAAGTTACTTTAAATGGAAAAATAGTATGATGTGGAATGTGATAAGACAAGAAAGCAACATTTGAAATTCATCCTTGGGTTCATTTTTAAGCTAGCCACGAAAACAGCACGTCAGGAGTCAGAGGACACTTGATGTGGTTATAAAGCATCTCCTCTGGTTGCTGGAGGATTTTATTTTTGCAGTGAACTCGAAGCCTTAGAAGACAGACAGTTGTTCTGCACAGCAGTTCTGTGCCATAATAAACAAGCAAATGTTCCCCTCTCACTCATCTCTCCCCAGTATATTTTGAGCTCTTACCTTATTTGATTGCATTTCTCATAGAGTCACTGAGATGGATCAGAATTCCCTGAAAATTCTAGTTATTACTGAAGATTGCATTTTTTCCACTTTTACTGCAGCTTACAAATCAGAACTAAAAATAAAGTGTGCATCTGTTTGGATAATCTATTTCTCCAGAACAGATTAAAATGACAGAATAAATCTTGGATGTACTTGGAAGAGCTTTGAATGAATTACAACAAGAGATGAAAACAAGGTGAGTTTTGCTTGGCTGGGACCTCAATGAGGGAATTAAGCTGATGCTGTCAGGGCAAAGTTTGTAAGATGAAATAGGGGTCCTTAGCATCTACTACAGAAGTATAAATAGCTGATTAAAGCTGACATTTCTGCCAGAAGGCCTTTATGTACACTGGGGGAAAATAGAGATCAAGGTTATTTAGAAAAGTAAGTCAAAAAGACAAAATTCATACAGAGGATCTCATGGGTGTGAGAAGGATTTCCCTGTCCATGGCCACAGCTTGGAAAGCAAGGCCTGAATAAGTACCAATTCTTGTACCCTGGAGTAAGGGCAGGCAACACAAGGATAAGATGTGCTGGCAAGTTCTCTGCTTCTTCAGATTCCAGCAGGAGTTCTTAGGCTGAAATTTCCTGTATGAGAAAATCTTAAGAAAAGTAAAAAAGAGGCCCTGAACAAGTTGGCTGATCCTCTGAAAAGCTGATGAGCTAATCCCAGGATGCAATCCATTTTGAAGGGATATATGGTCCAGGAAAGAGCTGGTGGCTGCCTCTGCTGAGGATGCTGCCAGCATTGCTGCTGTTCCATCCAGGAGTGATAGCAGGAAAGTAACAGTGCACTACTCCTGTTCTGGGATTGCTTTAGTGAAATTTAATGCAAATAAGTGTCTATGTATGGTTTTAGGAGTCAAATGTCAGTGTTCCTCTTGCTGTCAGACAGATGCCTTTAAAATGGTGTATTATCCTAAGTGCAAGAAAAGGAATGAAGATGCAATTTAATGTAACTATAGAAAGTTTAATTCTGACACTAAACTACAACTAAATTAACTTTGGAAAAAGCTGTGCTTAGCTTCACGGGAAGGAATGCATTTGCTTCAGTAACAGAAATGAAAAAAATAGTGGTGTTTTTACAAGAGAACTGGGAACAGATGATCTTTCAAGTCCCTTCTGGCCTTAAATCTGTGACTCTAGGAAATGATGCCTCATTTCATGCTCTAAGCCATTAAAAACACACTTTCATTATTGAAGTAATCACATTTCTTGGAAATGTGGCTACTACCTGCTAAGATGATATACCAGATGATCAGTGTTTTACTGAAATTCGTGAAAAGAACAGTGTTTGTTACCAGAAGTCTTCTTTTTTATTATTTCCACAAGCTCATTAGAACTCTAAAATATAGAAAACCACTCCATATTATATTATAAAAAGACAGAGTTAGCAAAGTAGGTCTTTGTGTGACTCCCCTTCCCCATGAGAACAAAGAAGGCATGAAGCTCTCACAAAATGGCAGAGAGATGTCTGGGGATCACAGTCACATATACACACCAGAACAACTCATACAACAAGAATTTTGGGGGCTGGGAGAGGGGCAAGATAGGTGCTAAGTATTAGCTAGTACTTTTAAATAATCATAGACACATTTCAAAATACTTCTCAATTGTTTTCCCAGTACTGGTCTCATGCCCATCATACAACTTTCTAATTGGAGTTCACAACCTTACCCTCCACCCAATGAGGAGACCTCGGGGCACAGCTGGATTTCAAACAAGGGTGTTTCCTAACCTTAGGGCACTGTACTGGGCCGGACTACTCTTTTCCATTACATCCTTTTATGGTTTGCTGGGGAAGACAGAAAGACACTCTAAAAACCTCAGTAACAATTTACAAAGTCACTGCTCAGTCCCTATGTGCTATAAATGTGTCTTTGCAACAGTGTCCTCACTTTTGTTCCTTTCAGTAACAAATCCAAGGGAGAGGGACCAATTTAAGCTGAATTTCTTGATGCTGCTGTAAAACATGACCTATTAAACACATCCAATGAGCCTCCCTGAGAGCTCCAGTTATTGGTACTGCAAACTAGCATTTACCTTCCTAAACATGGGGCTGTATTTGCATAAAACTCTGCTTCACAGGGGCATTTCTGGGTGAATAATAAGCTCAACCAGAGAGGATGAATAAAGGAAGAAAGTAATTTTTCATACTGAATGAGTACATGGTACGACTGAAGTAAATTAAACAATTTGCTTGAGAACGTGAGTGCAGTAAAAACTTCTGGTTTTGATGAGCTGTCTCTCCAAAGAACTGGATATACTTTAACAGTATCATTTCTGATTTATCTGCTGTTGCCAGATAAATTTTCTTCTGGGGGAAGAGCAGAATTCTCTTTATTTAATGTACCATGTCTGGAATGTGGACTAGATTCAGCTACATGTCGCTTATAATTATTTATGTAACTTATTAATCACTGGGCTGTCACTCAGCTGTTTATAAAACACAAAAGAACACTTGGAGCCTGAAAAATTACATTTTTCCTCCCCTGCACCTCCCCAAAGGCCTCTTTGCACTTCTGAGGAGACCTCCATTTAAATAAAAATCTCTTGCCCAGTCTAAGTAGCAAGGACCTCTGTAGTGATAAAATAAAGAACATGCTTGTGCTTTGTGCTTGGGAACTGAAAGATTTGCTTTAAGGTGCTGTAAAACTTTCTTTTCAACTTTTCTGACCAAATTTCCTCGGGTCTTTGTTTAGTTTGTTTTCTCAAATAGGTCATGCATAGGGCCCCCTTCTTGCCTGCTCAACAACCTGTTTTCCCCATACTCAATATTTGGAAAACAGCAGCATCACTCAGATTGCTACCTCTGTATCACACCTGCTTGAAACTGGTCAATGAAAAGAAAAGTTAAGGTGCTCAAACCCAGACATGCTCACACCTACTCACCCCCCTTGTTTCACATATCTCATTTCACTCTGTGAAGAGTTAATCTGTGTGGCTTTGTGCAGCTTTCTTCTGAGCTTCTGTGCAGGATAGCTCACAGCTTGTCTTTCAGGGGGAGGTACCGTGCCAGTTCAGAGACCAGCATCCGGGCTTGTAAATGATGCACAGAAGAGCAATGATTCCATTCAGCTGAATTACATTTAAAATTTGATTATGAATGGCATCTTTGAGGCAGGCTATTCATCATTCCATGTCCTATGTGGGTCTCAGTGTCTTGAAGCTTCATAAAGGCAATTCATTAAACAGCTTTTGCCAGACCAAGAGGTGACTCAGCGGGCTGGTGAAAAACAGTGGCTGGCACCCCACTGCTGGCCACGGCATTCCTGCATTATTGTGTAGGGCTGCAGTGTATTGGCTGGGTGCTTGTCCTTTTGGTGCCTCATTTCAGCCAGTGCTGTAATGGCTATACCAGGATTTACCTGCCTTCTCACCCGTTTGCTGGGCTAGCTAGCAACATGTTTTCAATTTTTGCATGAAAGGCTCCACATTAATCCATGCCACAATTTGCTTTGTTTGCTTTTACCACTAAAATTACTTGTTTCCCCCAAAGATCTGCCATCTGTCACTATTCACCTTTTACATTTTTATGCTCTACAGTTGAGCAAACACCAACGCCTGAATAACCCTATTTCCCATTATCAGTCCTTGGAAGTGCCCCGAGGTCAAGGCAGTTAAGATGTCTTGCCCCTGGCTGGATTCTCTGAGACCTCAGGGCTCACCCTGTAGCCTTGCCCTCTCTGCAGCCACTAATAATACCCTGGGTATTTTTCTTCACAGGGGTTTCCCAGTCTTAAAAAAAAAAAAACCAACCAAACAAAAATTAGTTCTGTTGCCCCATACTGCCATAATCTGCTGGATGCAACATGGAATTGTAGAAGGCAGAGACATGAGACATTGCCTGGGTAGATGTGGGCAGCTGAGGGGGACTGCTCTCTGCTCTCTGTGTGGGTAATGATATCGTGATATCCTTGGGTATCTTTGTCCACACTTGACAAAGGAAAGGGGCAGACCCTGGGTGACAGCTGGGACATGCAGCTGTGAGGCACAAGCCAGTGTCTGAGCAGCCAGTTGCAAATGATTTTTGTGTTTTCATAATCCTTGTGAGTAATATCCTGTCAAAGTCTTCATCAAAAGTTATTAGTCCCTCCATAAACTGGTACTTCAATATGTAAACTTGCCTTGTAATTAATTTTACGAGCTATGCCCCTGGCACCATAGAGCTCTTATTTCATTTTAGGAGCATAATTGATTAGGCTTCCTGTAGCTGTGATGTAGACCAAGGATGTTGCCACCAAACGAGGAGTAATTTGTGACAGCTCATTTGTGAGGAGATATCTACTGTTTGCCAGTGTTGAGCACACACATAAGGCAAAGCAAAATATTTTGTATTGCTACTGCTGTGCACTGCTTGAACTCAAAAAATCAAAAGGAAAAACAAAGACCATGACTATACAGCCAAATTAGTATGGTTAATTATTATATATTAGTACAGCATCTTGTATTCTTCACTGTAAAGGTTTGTGTTCTCTGCTGAATTCCTTTGAAGATGTTTGTCTCAGTAGAGCATCAGACGATATTCCAGTCTGGGCAACTAGATTTTGCATTGCTGAAATTTCCTTCTGTTTCAATTGTATCAGATACTTTTCTCTACTTCCAATTGTTATGTCACAATAAAGTGTCTCACTCTGATACAACTTTTAACAATTGCGGAGTCCATCTTGATGCCAGTGTTTTTTCTCTCCCTGTTTAATATTTGAATGCTATCTGAGAGAAATATGCTGGACACTCAGGCTGTATTAGCTTAATTTATGGCTAGCATAAATGAAGCAATATTTCCTGTGGGTAGGGTCAAAAGGGCTTTGTTTTCTATTAATTAAAAATAGGCTCATATAAGACAATGCATGTAAGTAATAAAGACATAGTGCTTACTTGTGTGGCCATAAAGAAAAGGAGTGGGATTACTCATAGACCACCAATCATAGCTGCAGTCTCTCCCTGACCCTGACTACTGACCAAAAAATGAAAACTTATTGTTTTATCCTTTCCATAGTTTGCTTAAACGAGCTAGACAAGCAAGCTGAATGCCCGAGAGAGGCAAGTCCCAGGTTGCTGCAGCCCTTAAAGCCTGCAAGCACGAGGTTGAAACTAAAAGTGTCTGGTGCTTGCTGCCTCTCCAGGGGAAACCATGTATGGCACAATTCAACCAGAGCTCTGTCTGAAATAAAAAAAAAAGGTGAAATCTCAGAAACTGGATGTTTAGAAACTGGATGTTTAAAAAATGAAACTAAGAGAATTTCAGTGGGAGAGTAGGAAAAAATGGGAAATGCTGCCCTCCAAGACTGAAACAGAATGATAAATTACTTTTGCCTTTCTGAAGCCAAGCTAGAGAACCTCTGCTCACCTCTATTATCTACTTCTGGTCTCTGAAGATGCATTACCATATTAATTCATTGCGTTATACAATTTGAGCAACTAAATGAGTTTACCTCATGCCCTCTTAATAGAATTTTCTTCTAATGCTAACTTTAAGTGATACATTTTAGGGGGTACTTGAAGCAGAATGCATCACAAAAATTTATTTAAACTCAATTTTATTTACAAATTATGACTTAACCCTTCTTGATAAACCAAGTGTATAAAAACCCCCAGCCCCTCCGTGGACAGAACATCTCTCAGCATTGGAAGTACTACCATCTCCTAAGTAATGTGAGGTTTTACTGGGGCTCAGGAGAAGTGGAAGGACTGTCTGTGTGAAAAGGCAGCCAGTACATCACAAAGAAAATGACATGCATGGTGCATGGTGCAGCCCATCAGCACCATGATGTACATGTGTCAAGGTGGTCAGTTGGCTGCATCACGGGGGGGGTCACCAGGCTGCTGGACACTGGGCTTGGGCCAAAGGCCAGCCTGCAGTGCAGAGCATCAGGAAGTGTTTTCCAAGCACTGAGAATCTGGAAAAGAGGATCAAAAATGGGTCAACTCAATTTTGACAACATGGTTTCTGTTGACAGGAATTTTATGCCCCATGGCTGTGGTATCAACAAGGACCCTCCATTGGTGACCTGGCTACATTTTTTTCTACATGCATATGTATTTCTATGTACATGTAAATGCACAGAAAAAATATGCTTACAAGCAGCTTATAAACAGAAGCAGAAACCTGATCTGTATCCTCATTCCTTTCTTTGTTCCCTTCCATTACCCAAGAGACTGAGGAACTTGTATCTCATGGAATTGCCCCAGGATTCATAAAACTGACCAGCCTACCAACTGCAGATGTGTCCCTCCATCACACACACAAAGGTTTCAAGGAGTGAGAAGCCTTATTGGAGGCTCTTCACGCAGCTGGCCCCCCAGTTCTGCTTGTTCTCGTTCCTGGGCTTCCTGCTGCTCAGTGCCTTCAGCTGTCCAGGAACATTTCTGTGCATATCGAAAAATTCCAGTTTTAACAGAGGTGGATGTTTTTCAAAATGACCATTTGCAGCTCCCCTCTATTCCCTGGGGGCTCATTCAACAAAGCCTTGAGTACATTCTTCAGCTGAAGTGTATACTTCTGTATTTTCCTGAAACATGGAGGGTGGATGTAATTTCATGGAGTAAGTTCCCATTTCAGTCATCCATGGGAGGACCACAGACAGGACTGTGCAAGTTAGGTTTCTAAATTTTGAACACAAAATTTTTGCAAATAACCTGAAAATCACTCATTCAGTGTAATGATTATTGACAAATTCTGACTATTAGAAATAAAAAAACAGTTTCACTTTGTGGGCACAAGAGAACTGCAGGTTTGCATTCAGTGTACTCTCATATGTAAAGTTAAGCACCTGTGTAAAGTTTTTAGGTCTAAGGAATACATCTGGGATTATGCATGAACGATGGAAACTCCAGTATTATGGACAGAATTATCACATTGTTTCAAAAACCCAGTAATAGATGCTACTAATGAAATTGTTCTGTTTCAGATTCTTAAAATATAACTGTGAGATCAACCTAGCAGCTTTGGTTGGCTTTCTGTGTTGTTTACCCCTTTTGGGGCTTTGATTTTTTAAATTTTAAAAATCAAGTCTTAGCTATTTGCAATGACTGATGGAAATAACATTAACTTACTACCAACTGGAAATCAGTTCCTATTTGACCTTCTGATATGTATTAACCACCTTTACACTTTAAAGAGAATTTCATCTCACCTTTGTGGCATTGACATAAATTAGTAAACAGAAAGTATCTTCATTTGATGTTTTCCACTATAAGTACATGATCAACAGAGTCTTACATTCAGTGATTTTAATTTAATGGGTTTATCTCTGTGCTGTATGTGGTTTTCATTTAAACTGACCTTGCTTTATTTGAATTATTGCTCAGATTTGCACAAGTACAAATGACCTAATCTTCCAAAATACGTTTTCTGATAGACATAAGCAAACAGTCTGAAGATGCAATTATGTAAAAGAAATGCTTTTAGGCAACAAATGTGTCTATAAATAAACAAGTACTTCCTAATCACAAGCTAAAATTGTGTCATTTTTCCATTTTTAATAAAAAAAAAATAGTTAAACTCAATGAATTGTAATGTTCCTGGAAGTGAGGGGCCAAGACTATTTTGCAAAACTGAATACGGTGAAATCAAAAGCTGCACCAGCTTTTTGCTAAAGTTCAGCCAGCATAACTGCATCTGACCAGTGCTACCTTTGACTTTCCAGGTCAGATCAGCAAGAAATCATATGGAAAATTAAGTCCAGTTTTATATTTGCAATGTGTAGGAGGGAATGGGATTTATTTACAAGTCAGACATTTTTATCCCCAAAGTGAAAAGCAATGCAAAAATCTACCATCCTACGTACCTTTGTGTCTCTTCTATGGTTTTCCATTGCCTATGCCCTGGGATCTCGTTATTTATTTGGACTTAACACACCCTAAAGAAAGGAAGCATGTTGGGAAATACTTGTTGAAAAATCTACTCTTGGTATTTGGGGAAAAAAGTGATTGTTAACAGTTGGGAAGGAACTATTAGGACATGCACCACTGTTGTGTCAATGGGCATGAGATGAAAAGCAAAAGCTGAAGCTTAGTACTGGAGGGATCAGTGTAGACAAATGATTTTCTCACGGTGAATAAATCAAGAGTACTTAACTAAAGATGATGGATACTCACACATTTGTGCAGTGGTATGAACAGAGTCTCAAGTCTAGGAGAAATAACGTGGGTGAAAAGGCAAAAGTCACTTGACATGAGGAGAAATTATACTGCTAAAGCAAGAGGGGAAGAGCAGCACAATAGATATGAACTGGTTAGAGATATTTATCTGTGGGAAGAAGACAGGAATGAATTAATAGAGAGTGTATGATGTCAGAGAGATGTGATGGAAAGAAAAAAATCTTTAAAAACACCCCAAAAATGCAGGAAGACAGAAACACAGAAATGCTAAAGCTGACCATGAACCCAAACTCCACATACCAACTCCCCTAAAAGCCTTTGCCTGCTTTGCTCTGGCTTGTTTGAAGCCACGTGGGTTGGGCTGCATCTCAGGCAGGCAAGGGACCCCTAGCTGTGAGGGACAAGCACTGGGAACCTGTGGAAAAACAGTTTTGCTAGGGGAGAGGGGTTTCTGTGTGTGCATGTGTGAGGTTTAAGAGAAGTTCTTGCAGTCCCAGGGAGAAATAATAAACTGCTAAAAAAAAAGAGAGAAATCAGGCATTGTCCCTGTGCTGCTCAGAAGAATGGTGCAGGAGTGAAACAGGTCCATATCCACTTTTCAGTGTTAATGACACTTCTTTGGCTGAAGAGAAATCAAAATTAAAAAGGGGAAGTTCTGCAGGAATCAGTCTTCCTCTCCATGATGCTGGGGAATATCAGGAGCTGCTCCACTGAAGGAAAGTGGTTCCCACCAAAATAAAACCAATTGGAATGGAAAGTCTCAGGTTTGGATCTGAGGTCATCCAGTTAAGATGTTTTCTATGCACACCTCTACTGTTTCCATAGGAAAGAATAGGCAAAGGCATTTGAGCTGATGACCTCTCTAGGTCTCAAATTACCCTTTTCTTATCATTTTTATTTAAAGGCTGGTTTCCTGCTCTCTGTTCATACCTATGCTCCCTTGGCAGCTCAGATCTCATTACCTCCATTGCCTTCTGGAGCTAGACTGTAGGTAGAAATGCAAATGTTGTTTGCAGTCAGCTGGCTGGTTGACTGCCAGTGTCCTGAGCTTCACTGTCTCCTTCACCAGGGAACACAAATCCTTCCAAATTAAATGTTCAAGATGTCTCTTACATGTGTATTTTGTGAAGGTCATGATCCTTGGGTGTGATGTTTGGTTCCTGTACATGGCCCTAGTCTAGGATAGCTGGCAAATAACAAGTTGCTTTGTGTAGATGTACTCATAAATGCAAATGTTTTCTTTCCTCATTTCCTTTGTCTCAGGAGGTAGTATGGATAATCAGGAGGATACATCTTCCCAAGTTTGTATCTGTTTAGGTTCCTAGAAACAAGAATGTCTTTTCACATGCACCTTGATATTCTTCCAATGTCTGCAGCTTACCATAACCCTTATGATAAAAGACTCTAGGACAATAGATTATTTTCACCTTAATTTTGCAGTAGCTGCTATAGGGGAATTGCAAAAGGAAGTATACAGTCCTACATAAGTTATATATTGTGCAAATGAAAGGTATGTCTCTGTGAGACTTAGGGGGCCAGCATGGTGCCACCTCAGTGGGCATCTGTCCCCAAGCAGGAAGGGTGGTCAGACCCTTGTCAGTGGCAGCAGAGTCCCTCAGGAAGGAGGAGACAATGTTTGTCACATCTCCAGCTGACTGCCTACACAATGTGGGCAGAAGATGAGCTTTGTTGATGTAAATACATCATTTATGTTGCTCATGGCAGTGTCTTTCTAACTTTGATGCACAATATGAGAAGAACAAATGTGGTGTCCCCGGAGAAACAAGAGCTTTGTAGATGTACAAATAAGGCAGTTATTTGCACATCCCTCTCTGGCAGGGAAGAGGGAGAAACATGGCACAGTAGGGACAGCATGTTAAGCAAATGTTTAAGCTTCGTATCCAAGACAGATACTGCTTTCTTCTAAAATAAGTATGCTTGTACCTTAGAGAGAAAAACAAAAAATTAGCAAAGTGAAAAGA
The DNA here is from genome assembly GCA_013399225.1 of Rhipidura dahli. Lineage (NCBI taxonomy): Eukaryota > Metazoa > Chordata > Aves > Passeriformes > Rhipiduridae > Rhipidura > Rhipidura dahli. Next base: position 625,058 of record VXAC01001653.1, read on the forward strand.
GACACTACATGAAGTTTTAGTTTAGACACTTGCTCATTTCCTCAGACTCCTGCGTTTCTCAAATACCTCTCCTTTGCATAGTTTGGACCATGAAAGATGTTTCCATGGTGACAAATAGATGTTATGTTTATTTAGTGGGCAGCAGGGAATGACAATGTCACCAAAAGACATTTCTATTCCTTTTTTATTTTTTTCCAAGGGAGATGTGTTTTAGCTAATGAAACTAGCAGCAGCAGCAGCAGCAACAGTTTTTCAGACACCCTTCCCAGCTCCTTTGTGAATATGTGCGTGCGTGTGTGAGACAAAAGTAGGCAGCAGTTACTGTGGCTGTGTCATTCCCTGATCAACCCTTTGAAGCCTTTTGCTCTGTTTGGTATGCACATAGTTTCTTGTGGACAGCACTGCCTGAGAGGTATCAAGGAGATTTCAGGCTTTACTCTGAGGAAAGGACCAAAATATTTCTTGTATTTGATGCCTGGCCTTTTCTTCAACCCTCCCACACACACACCTGTTCTTGTTGACAGCTCTACTACATGGTCCATAAAAATAATCTGATAACTAAACCTCAACCTTGTAGCTGATAATGCTCTGGTAAAAACAAACAAACAAATAAACAAACAATCTTAATATTTGCAGCAGGATGTGTCAAGTAAAAAAGAGATTTTCAGAAGGACTCTTCTGAGATAAGAGACAAGGGTCTGAAAAAGAAACAGTTTTTGCAGGTTGATTCGTTCAGAGATTTTATACCTGTTGAAATATTTTTCAACCTGAAACCCTCTGTAGCCCCTCAGGGCTTCCCACCAGTTCTGCTGGGGGACGCATGGCTCAGTGGGAAAGCGGAAGTTGGTAGATCCATGAATTGTTCCTTCTTATATCTGTCTCAGTAGAAAAATACGGTAGTGTGAGACTTTCCTCTCCTAGCCCTGGAAAAGACGGTGCTGGTACCTGGCTTCACCTTGACAACCCTGTTCCTCTGGTAGGCAGTGAAGCACAGACTCTGCTTCCCACGGGGATTCAGGAGAGGTGTAAAATTACTACTAGGGGTGTAAGGCTTTTGTGTTCAATCATTTCCTCTCTCCTACCTTGTGTGCTTTTACCAGAGCTGGCTGGTATCTGTAAAACAGCAAGACAAAGAGTTGCGTGCAATATTAACAAGCTGGAGGTAGAAGCTGATGATAATAGTGCCAGACAGGAAACAAGTTTCAACAGCTGACTTAAACTTTCAAGAGCAGTGGTTAGGTAAACTCCCTCTGTTTTGTCTTTCTCATGCATAACATTTCCTCAGTTTTGTATTACTGGATGACTACAGAAACATGAGGGTCAAGGGAAAGAGTTTCATGAAAGCATAACGAATGTATGGCTGGAGGAAAAAAAACTCAGTAAAAAACAGCTATACCCACCCCTTAGGAAAAAAACCCCAATCCAAACAAACAAACTGTTAGCTCAGGGGCCATGGTGTGCTGGTTTTGGATGGGATACAGGTAATTTTCTTCACAGTAGTTTGTATGGTGCTGTGATTTATATTCATGATTTTCAAAAAGTACTGATAGCACAGGGATGTTTTACAGAATCATACAATCACAGAATAAGATGAGTTGGAAGGGACCCCCATGAATCATCAAGTCCAGCTCCTGGCCCCACACAGCACCATCCCCAAGAGTCACACCATGTGCCTGAGAGTGCTGTCCAAACTCTTCTTGAGCTCTGTCAGGTTGGTGCTGTGACCGCCACCCTGGGGAGCCTGTTCCAGTGCCCAACCACCCTCTGGGTGAAGAGCCTTTTTCTGACACCCAGCCTAAACCTTCCCCGACTCAGCTTCAGGCCATTCCCTTGGGTCCTGTCACTGGTCACCAGAAAAAGAGATCAGTACTTGCCCCTCCTCTTCCCCTCACAAGGAAGCTGTAGCTCCAATGAGGTCTCCCCTCAGTTTCCTCCAGGCTGAACAGACCAAGTGACCTCAGCTGCTCCTCACACTGGCTCCCCTCAAGGCCCTTCACTATCCTCGTGATTTCTTTGGGATGCTCTCTAACAGTTCCATGACTTTTTTACATTGTGGCACCCAGCACTGCCCCCAGCACTGGAGGTGAGGCTGCCCCGGTGCAGAGCAGAGCAGGACAATCCCCTCCCTTGCCCAGCTGGCCATGCTGTGCCTGCTGCCCCAGGGCAGGGTTGACCCTCCTGGCTGCCAGGGCACTGCTGGCTCATCTTCCACCAGGGCCTCCAGGTCCCTTTCCATGGCACTGCTCTGCAGCCTCTCCTTCCCCAGTCTGTCCATCCATCCAGGACAGCCCCATCCCAGGTGCAGAACCCAGAACTTTCCCTTGATGAGCCTCACGTGGTTGGTGATTTCCCAGGCCCCTCATTTGTCAAGGTCTCTGCAAGGCCTCCCTGCCTTCGAGGGAGTCAGCAGATCCTCCCAGTTTTGTAACAGCTGAGAACTTGCTGAGTATCCCTTCCAGTCCTGTGTCCAAGTCGTTTAGCTGCTGCTGAGCAGTGTATGCGCAGCATAAAGCCCTTACTGCTTCTCACAGCACCCCACCACAGAGCGGGGCACAAGGAGCTGGCAGGGGACACAGCTGGGACAACAGACCCCAGCTGACCAAAGGGATAGATAATCCATACCATATGCTGTTGTGCTTGGCAATAAAAGCAGGGGGAAAGGAAGAAAGGGAGCTAACAAAGACACGCTAAAATGGTACCTGTGTGTTTCACAGAAACAGAATCCAGTCTCTAGTTGAAAGATACACAGTCTGCAATAGCTGAAACAGAATCAGCACTTTCCTATAGCTTTCTATAGTCTGGCATCTATGTATGTGTGTGTATGTGCACATATACATACACAATTGTATAGAGAGGTAGAAATTGGTCTCTCTGTAACTGATTTCAAAATCAGTATTTCTTCAGAGTTTGGAGGTTGTTTGTTCTTCTGACTTCTTTTTTATTCTTTTCCCCCCAAGTGTTCTGTGTTATGAATCTCTCTTCACATTTCTTCATCCATCCATGTGCCTGCTGGACCTTGGGCCCTGGACCAGGACTTGCTGTTTCCACTCAAATTTGAAGAATCCAGACCCAGAAAATGTGAAATATAAACAGAACTTGTTCAGAAGCTATAGTAGGCACGTGAGAATACATTTACTCCTTTAAGACACTGCAGCCCTGTTTATGCCCTGTTTTTAACCATCTGTTAATTTAATTATGGAGATTTTATCCTTATACCAAGAAAATAATTTTGTTGCATTTTTTTTCCTCTTTTTGACTGTTAGGTCAGGCCCACCTAAAGTTGGCACACCTCTACAGTCCCAGGAATGTAAAACAAAACTCTCACTAATGCATGAGATTAAAATATGTGAAGTTCTATTCACATCAGCTCGTTTAAAACCATGTTTGTGTGCTTTAGCAAGGAAATCTTCTGACTGATTTCAGACAGATCACTGGGATGGCTATTACATTCCCTCTGTCAGGGATCAGAAGAATCTGTGTAGTTGCCTTTGGCCTTGAGACAAAGAACTTTGTGGCATGGTATCAAGGAAAGGAGGAGAGAATAACAAGGAGAATGAAGAAATGACTTGGCCAAGCCAGAAAATGTGAAGTTGGAGCTAAGCCAAAGGCAGCCCTGAGACACAATTTGAACTGTGAAAAGCCCTGGGGCAGCTGGCCTGTTGTTCATCATGGGTCAGCAGGTGTGCAGCAGTGCTGGACCAGGGAAGCTTGCACCCTCCTCTACATCAGGGCAGGGATGCCAGACAGCAGTCTCAAACAGACTGGAAACCAAAATGGGAATAAAAAACCATGCCGAATTTATGGAGGTTTTGGATTGAATTTGAATGGTTCTGGCAAGTGATGGGTGCCAGGGCTTTCAGTGCATTTGAAGTAAAGAGCAGTTACTTGATTTTGGGATGTGGTGGGTTTCTCTGCTCTTGAAAAAGTCTCTGAGGAGACTGACTGTGCTTGGTGCACGAGCTGGTAAGGGGTGATGCCTCAAAGCTCTGGTGCAACCCTGCTGTCTGTGAAGGACAATGCTGCAACACAGGGGAGCATTAGATAACATCACTGCTCATCACTCTTCAAATTTTCCCTCCCACAAAAAACCACATGCCTTTCAGAGATTTATTGGGAAATTATGTATTCTCATACTTAGTGTTTTCTAAGAGTTAGGTCCAAAGCCCTCGGAAGTCTTTCAGTTGACTGTGATGGTCAGTGGGTCCAGCTTAAAGTGTCTTTTGTATGGCTTTTACCAAGAATTTTGTAATTATGTTGTGACACCTCACAGTATCCCTCTGAGGCTGCACTTCACAAGGGAAATGCTCCCCCAGCTCACTGGTTTTGGCAACCAGCTCACATGATTATTCCTGCTGTAAACGGAGGAAATCATCTGCTAATCCAGGTTCTGTGGGCTTCGTATAAAGCTATGGCAAAAAAACATATATGAAAAACTGGTCTTATTCTTCCCATAACAAACCTACCACTATGATTCTTCTGGCAGTGTTTGATCATCCCTGATGGATCACATGCAGGGAAGGACAGCCTCAACATTGAAAGACAAAGTAGAGAAATGAGACAGATGTGGGTGTGACAACAGGAGGGAGTAGTTGAAGGTAGTTGTTGGAGACCAGAATATAGAGAATATTCCTCCCCCTCAGATGAAACCTGTTACAGTCCAGAATGTAGAGAATTTTCCTCTCCCTGAGGTAGAACCTATTGTGCAACCTGCTGCAAAACCTACTGTTGAACCTGTTATAAAACCTATTGTGGAATATGTTATGAAGCCTATTGGGACACCTGTTATAAGACCTGATGTGAAACCTGAAGAACAAAAGTGGCCCCCCCTGGAAAATCCTTCTTTTGACTTGTGTCCATGGAGGAGGCTGCTGACTCTCAGGGAGACTTTCGGATCTATTGCAGTTTAAATTAGGTGGTAAAAATGGTATGAAAAATGTCACAGTGTGAAAAGGTGAAGGGTTTTAAAAATTGTTATTGCAGTGAGTTAATAAGAGATAAGAGTCAAGAGGGAGGAATGACACAGTTAAAAATTCCCTCTTTCCTTCTTCTTATGATCCATGTTCTGCTGTAGGACTATTGGTCACAGTTCCACTGCAACCCCAGTACTCATAAATGTTGTGTCATAAGATCTTACTGTCTGGCAGAATTGACATGGAGGAGCACCAAGGAAAGCCACTTGCCTTTTCTCAGTGTCTAAGACTTATGGATTCTGAGAAATCAACATTAGCCCTTCTCTATGTTTGAGACATTTTAGTTCTTGATCAATGGAGTTTATGGTTTCTAGTCCTGGCCATTTATATAGTCCCAAAACCAGGCAAGGAAGCACAAGCTAGATAGGTAAGTGTTCTATATAAATCTTCTCACAAGGGTAAGTGAGAACAAAAATGTCTTTCTTTAGTATGCAGGCTTTCTTTTACACCTGCCTGGGCTCCTGCAGGCAAATCATAAGTCTTCCATGTGACTCTGATATCTCCCTTTTTTTATTTATTCCTGGATTCGCATTTGTCCAAAATGAACCTTAGGAAGAGAAAACCTTTAGCAGTGCACTGTCTAGCACAAGCTGCAGAGAGAAGATCCTACTGGTGGTAACCATTCACACTGGAAAATAAGAGGGCCTTCCCAAAACAGGTGGTTCTGTCATCATTCAAAAGAAAAAAGGTTTCTTAACCTAAGTTACCAGATGAGGTAAATTCCTTGTCAAGATGATGATTGAGGTTGATAGGATTGGGCAAAAGCCTACTCTCTCATAGCCTTTAGTTCAATCTGCCATTTTGGACTCAAAACTACAAATGTCTGATTCCATTTAAAGATAGTTTTAATTCTGTGCAGATATCTGAAAGATGACCATTTGTCCCTTTTCTCATTCCCTGACCCCCCTATTCTTACATCAGTTTTCACTGGGAAAAAATAGTAATTTCAAGGTTCAAGATCCAAATGCAGCTCCAGTTGCTATGCTGACAGGATTTATAATTTTTACTGGGATGAGGAGAGTGATCCTTTAAAAACTATCTCTGTGACCAGAAAAATCTGTTTGATTTTATATGCTTTCCTTTCTTCAGGAAGACCAGTGCTGAGAGACCTGGAGGATTTCAGGGTTTGCTTGTCTGAGTATAATAGACTTTTAGTCGTGTGCACTCTTGGTAGATGTAGGCTGCAAGTCAATGCAATTTACATGATGTAAAACCATCACTCATTATTGGAACAGGTCTTGATGTGTTAGCAGCCCTGTGACCCTTCTGAAACGATTCACAGCAGCTACCAGCATAGATAGACAACAGGAAGGGTTGAAATGAACAGCATTTGCGTTACACATGATGTTGGTATTTAAAACAGGAAGTTTGGTGGTAAATCATGAAAAGATAGTCTGCATGTGCCTGAGTAGGATCCTCAAAGGAATGCAAAACACCAAGAAATGTGCCAGGTAACTTTAAAATCATCAGCTTTTTCCAAATGCATTTCCAACAACAGCGTCCCGTCTCCAGTGTGGAGCATGCTGCTGCAGCAATCATTTAAAATTCTGCTAAATCATTCTGTGACTCTAACCAGCACTAATAGCTTTTAGGCTGGCTGGCAATCTCACTCCAATAGGAAGTCTTGCACAGGCTTCCAGACCATTTATGTGTGTGGTTGAGTGAGGGAGAGCACTGCAGATTTAATTTAGTGCCCTTGGTGGCTTTCAGTAAAATATATATATATTAATCGCTTATGACTTCTGGTTTGGGGGTAGGAGTTCATCTGGAGTACAGGAAAATCAAATGAAACTCATAAAGATGAAAGTTGTGTAGATTTCATTTGCTGATTTTAAACAGCAAATTGTTTCTTACTCATCCTTGCATGATAATTGGTAAATGTACTGAAATGGGTTATTTGAGTTCCAATGGACTCTCTGGGCAATCATGCCAGAGATGGAGCTCAGAATGTGCCCTATAGGTACAATTGCTAATGGCATTGCTCACATAATCTCTGTCTGGGAAAAACACGGATTTTGAAGCTGGCATCTTGCAACAAGGAGGCAGGGCCATATTTAGCTGTGTCTGGTGTGGGGTCCCCAAGCAGACAGAGGCTGTAGCACAGCCCTGAATATGTGAGCCATTGACTCAGCTGCAGGGAGCAAGAAATGGGAGTCAGCTGTGGGAGATGAATGAGACTCGGTAGGTCTGTAGGCAACATTACTCTGCAGATGAGAGTCACTTCATCAGACATTAGGCTTTGAATATTACACTTTAATTTGGTTGAGTAGCGTCTCTCTGTTGCCCTCAGAGGGCAATTTATCCTATCTCTTGCTGAGGGCTTGCATTTCCGCAATATGAGTCATCTCCTTATCTGTGGATAATTCACCTTCTGCAGGTGTCTTGGAGAATGGATGGAGCCTGCCTTAGACTTGCCCACTCAACTCCTTAGGTGTTCACAGCTAGGATCAGAGGTGTCACACCAGGGGCAGAGTTTGATCTAAGACTCTCCAGGGCAGAATGGTTTGGTTATAATAAAATAAAACAAGAGTAGGGATGAAGCTACAGGGTTCTGTGCTGGTGCAGCTGAGAGCATACCATGCCTGTAGTCTGCAGATTACAACTGTGGGGGCACTTTAGTGATTATTTTTATCTCACATCTACAGAAAGCAAGGAGGAATTGTGTTAAGTGACTGAAAATTATGCAAGGGAGCTCAGGGTCTAATGGGGACTGGGAGTGCCCTGTGCTCAGATTGGTGTGCAGGTACCTGCAGTCTGTGGGAAGAGCTACTGGGGTGGCACTGCTGGCAAATGGGCATCTGCCCTTTTGTCCTTCACACCCAGCAACACAGTACTGAGCAGCTCTGCTGAAAAGAAGGGAAAAAACAATCACCAGCCACAGCTGGTGCCTGTCTCCTCCTCTACCACATAGCTGCTGTTGCCATGGCAGCAGTCACTGCCGTTGGAGGATGCTCTGGGGGGCCTCCTCCTCCTCACCTGCTGTTCTCACTGCCCGAGGAGCATCAGGCTGTTCCCGTGGATGAATCAGTGACAGGTTCCTTCGCTGCCTTCCCTGCAGAGTGCTTGGCCTCCCCTCTCCCGAGAGTGTCTGCAGCAGCATGGCCCCTTTACTGACCACTGGCTGCACCACACAGCAGTGACACAGTCGCCTGCTCTTACTGCACCAGGTGCAGAGGTACTTCCCAATCTCTTTGGTGCAGTCCTGAGTGTGTCATTGCCAAACATGTTATTGTTCTTAGCATGTGCAAGAGCATTTTTCAGGGTCATGACATTTCTTTAGGCCTTTAGGATGCAGAGATCAAGTTTTCTATTCCTCTCATGTGACAATGTGAAAATCTGCATGCTGGTGCCCATTTTTGTGCCTTCATCAGGCAGTGGGAGTCACTTAGGGTTGTACACTTAATTCTGCCAGCTCTCTCTCAAGACTGCACTGTTTCTTGTTTAGATTGCTAAGCTGTACTACTGAGCCCTGACAACTCTCAAACACCAATAGGCATATAAAGGAAAAGTTTTGAGGGATGTTGTTTGCAGAATTCAGAGGACGTGGGTGGATGGTTCTTGTGAACCAGCCACCAAAGCATGTTCAGGTTATTTCTACAACTCACTTCCAAAACTTCTCACATATTTTCACTTCTTTTCTAACTAGCTGAAGACCTGGGTCAGATCTAAGTATAAATGTAAAGGAGGGTTATGGTTGTGGATACCCAGGGCTTCAAGGAGCTGTCGTGACTGGCAGACATTCTGATGTAGATTTTGTCTTGCTTCCTTATCCTATGGGTGGTTCTCATGTGTAGAGGAGTGAGAAAAGCACAACCTAAAAGTCCAGATGGCAGAAACCAAAGATTTTCCATACAGGAGAAATCATCATCATTCTTGTCTTCAAGTTCAATTGTGTTTGTTCTCTCCCTGCCCCCATGGAAAATTTAAGCTGTGATCGAAAAAGAATTATTATAGAGTTGACATGATAAACTTTAACCAGGTTTAAAATTTAAAAGAAAAGGTGCTTTGAAAAATATTTTCCTGTTTGAATCCAGACTAAAAGCTAGACTGTCCATTCTCTGGGAAATTCAGACCAAAAAAAAACCCCTCAAACAACATATTAAATTCCCTCAGCAGGGATTTTCTTAAAGGAAGCAATTATAAAACTATCAAAAACGTCTCACTTCAAGGCTTTCAGAAGGCAGCATCACTGGGGGAGTTCAAGCTCTGATATCCACAAGGTACCTCTTCCCCTGCTTCCTACTGTGGGACCCAGATCTGCTCTCCATGAATCCTGGTTGATGACCTGCAGCCAGAAGTGTTTTTGAGCTCATGGACCCCGTCTGGGAAACTGAAATTTTTTCAACCTGCAGGATTTTGATGACTGCTAAGTTTAGCAGAGAGAGGAGGAGAGGGAGTGAGCTGACAGGAAAGCAGACGGTGCTCCACTGGAGCCCCTGCAGGGCGAGTGAAAATCACCATTCCTTTTCCTGAACAAGCAATTTTCAATAGAAAACGGTTTTTGTCAGAATTTTTCTGCCCAACTCTTCCCTGTGGGTTTTAATGCCAGTTCTTCATGCCCCTACCCTTCTCTGCAGGCCTGGCAACCTACCCAGACAGAGTCCATGGCCAGCAAGGTCTCCTGTCTGCTGGACCCACTGCATTGCAGAAGAGCAGGAAGTTGATCTTTCAGGTTGAAATGGGGCAACCAACTGAGCGCTTTCTAATGGGAAATGGAAGCCTGGGGTTACAAGATACACAGCCTGCAGCACTCAGGATTCACTGCACCAGCATTTCCAGATACAAAAATTTTGGGTACTGGCCAGTTGCTCATGGGTTCCATTTTTGTGAAAGACAAAGGTTTTCAGTTCAGAAGTAACTGTTGGGTGTGTCTTGGTTTCTTTTTTTTTTTTCAAAATCCATCATTTTCTTAGGGGAAGAGAGGGATATTTCATTATTATTTTCATGAAGCTGGGAAGAAAACTTTCAAAAAAACCCCCTAAACTAATTGTACTAAAATTGGCTTAAAGGGATCATGTGGAGGTGAACTAGATGTAGCTTTTACAAAAGAGAGCAAATCTTTAAAGGAAACCCTTGTGTTTGCCACAGCCAAGGTTGTATGTCAATATATTGTCTCACATCGAGGCTTAATAGTATTTATATGTTATCTGTCCCGGGATTTCTGCTGTTAGCTTCAAACTGAAATAAACTGTATTGGTGCAAGCCATACCAAGCATTAACACTCATTTTTTTTGTACTGGGCAGTCCAGTTATTGCTGCTACATCAAACTATTAAAAGGCGAACTGCAAGCAAGCCATCATTTAACAGGAAACCCAGGAATACGCAGAGATGGCTCAAGACAGAAATGTTTATTGCTGCTGCTGACAGTGTCACCTTTAAAAGGGAAGGGAGATCACATAATTAAATGCCTGTGATCTCTTAGTGTTGTGCCACAGTTCTCTTGGTAGGGTTTGAATCCTTATGTTTTCCAGAAAATCTGGCAGTTCCAGTCTACGTCGTTCTGTATGTCGTGCTGCATGTCACACTGTTAGGGGAGTGGTTTTACCCCAGAAATTAACAGGATGAAAGTGTTCCAAATGGTGCTGATATGTCCCATGCCTGTGTCAGGCAGGAGCAATTTGTTGATTCTTGAAGGAATTACTCTGAATATTTTTAATGTACTCCATGCTCTGTGCAGGGGCAGAGTTGGAAAAATAATCAGTCCTAAAGTGCATGTTCTCTCCTATCAACACAACACCAATATTATTGTGGTGCACTTGAGAAAAATCAACAGATTAATTAAAAATATGCTGATCCTGGAACTGCTAATGTATATGGCACACCAGATATAAATTAAATTCATCAATCGTACAAATTAGCCATTTTATGAATAATATTAAAACAAGCATGATACTACCCAAGTTTAAGAATAGCTCAATTCCAGTGATGTTTATAATTTTGAAGTAGAAGTGCTGGTGACATTATAATTGTTATTAGAACACTTCCTGCCTTACTTCTATTCTGGAGAGGAAGAAGGACGGGAAGCAGTCCAGCATTTTATAGATAGCTAAGGAATTTCCTGATTCTTTACTAGCCATTTTGAATATCAAAATGTCTGGGGAAAAAGACTGGAATAGTTCTGATCATCTGGGAATCAATAAAGGAAAAGACTTTTAGCAGCCTAGCAAAAACAAAATCATCACCTCAAAGAAAAGAATCTTACTTGGAAAGTCATAGGCAAGGCAGGAGTGCTCATGCACAAGTGTGGAAGCAGAGGATATCTCAGAAGGCTTGCCCAAGGGTAAAAGAAAAAAGCATATGAGGAGTTAGCATTAAATATTTTCTTCTGTATTGCTCTTCTGAGCAGTTCCTTTTAAAAGTAATAATTGAAAAAACATGGCTCATAAAAATTAGCCCTCCTGCTTGTGAACACAATTTTAAAGTGTAACTGATTTCCTTTGTTTGCCTAACTTTATTGTACGAAATAGTTGCTAATAATCTGCTAAAGCTAATAACAAGCTACTAGGTGAGAATAAAATATATTTTCAGACCTGGAAACCATTAGACAGCATTTAGTCACCAAGATCAAGTCAACCTGGGCAGATCATGATGGAGCACTGATCATTCAGGTGTTTGAGACCAAAACCTGGACTGTAGTAATACCATTATTTTTCATAGTAGAAAAGCCTTTTGAGGAAATCCAGTCAGATATCTTAGAAGAAGCAATGGTGATAAAGTGGGAGATCAGGTAGGGAAGGGAAAAATGTGAGTTGGTACAAATGTTCAGTTTCTCCCCCGAAATGCCTCACCTGATGATTAACAACACTGGACGTTGCAAAAGTTCTGTTCTGTGCCCCTGGACTGTGATTTAGGTTTTAGACATTACCATTAATTATTGAAACTCCGAAGGCAGCACAAACATCTTGATTCATTGGCAAACTGACAAACATATGGTGTGTTTTGCAAACCTCTAGGTTTCTGTTCAGAGGAGAAGAACATTAATTGCATGCAAATTCTACTGGGAATTCTGAAACCAGCCGTCGTTAACACTGTTAGACATCATATCTGGGAAGCTCAGTGCATTTTAAAATCTAAGTTAAAATTCAGAGCTTTTGTTAAACTTTTGAGAAGGAAAGTGCTGAAGTGTAATAAACTCAAAGAAGAGCATAATAGTATCTGATGCTCTTTGGTATCCAACGTTGGTGTATCTACAGCTTTGTTTGTTGATTCATAGTCTGGATGGTAGGTTAATATTTGTCTTGGTAGGTTAATATTTGCCTTGTTAATATAGCTTGGAAACTGACACCAGTTGTAGCATCAACTCTGTTGCCTGTGGCCTCCTACCATTTCTATTTTGGCTATTTGATTGCCAGTTTGACATCTGAAATCCTGTGAATGTCAAAACTTCTGACCTAGATTCACTGAACTCAGAGTTTAATCAACACTGGCAATGAGCCTCAGATGAAGGAGGTTGTGATTATTGGCACAACCCAGAAAGCCTCACTGGAGAATGCTACAACAACACATCATTTAGAAAATAAATTACCGTCTTTTTCTAGGCTGTCTGTGTGACAGCTGTTCTTCTGCTGATAAAGTGTGCTGTCCAGCCACCTCCCTGCTCAAGGATGGGTGCATAGATGTGGCATTACAGATAGACATGGAGGCACAAGATAATATGGGCTGTTTTGACCAAGGGCTGTACAACCACCCTGCCAACAGGTTTGCTCCACTTGCTTGGAAAAAGTTGGTAGAGCACTCACCACAGGCTGTAACTTGCAGGACAGTAGTTCTGTTGCAGCATGGCTTCAAAATCTGAAGTGATGGGATTTAGGATACTCTGACTTACAGGAAGGTCCAGCTGACCAGCTCATGGGCCAGCCCCAGCATGCACAGCAGAGACTAGCTCTGTCTAGGGCCTCTCTGGGACACAGCCCAGAGAAATCCTGGCTTGTGCTGTGGCATAAAGTGACAGGAAGAAAGGACATGGCCTCAAGTTGCACCAGAGGATGTTTAGGTTAGACATTAGGATAACTTTCTTCACAGAAAGAAGCATTGAAACAGGCTGTCCAGTGAAGTGTTTGAGTCAACATATCCAAAAGTGTAAAAAAAAGTGTGGATATGGCTCTTGAGGACATGGTGTAGTGGTGAAGATGGTAGTGGTGCTAGGTACACAGTTGGATCTTGCTGTCCCAAACTTAATGGTTCTGTTTGTGGGATTCTAAAGGACCTGTCCCGTTTACCAGGTCACTCCCCCACATCAGTTGCTGTTATTCCTCTCTCACTTCTGCATGCCTTCTGTGACTTGTCTCTTTCAGAAGCATTAAATTCCTCCTTGTTCAGTAACTTATGCATAGCCCTAATGGTTTCCTTATTAAGGGCTGTCTCGTCTTAAGCCTCATATTTCAGTGCCAGTGGTCAAACTCGAGGAGAAAAGCACATCTCATTGTATTTACATGCACACACTTGAGAACATCCTTCTGCAGCACTCTCTGAAGCTGAGACTGCTGGGTGGATTTCCCTGCTTTCATCTTCTGTCTTGCTTTCTTTATGTGTGTGAAATAGCTTAAAACTGAGCCCCAATGTGCTTATAAAATGCCAGGTCATTGACAATAGTGGTACTCATTTGCTGTGGTTAATTTAGTACTAATAAGCTGAAACTGTTCTGCAGGGATTCTTCTACATGGAACATAAACTCTTTTTCCCTCACTTAAGAACACTTTCTTATGAAATTACTGCAGCCTAATAGTTTTCCTCCTCATTTTAGTAACCAGTCTCAGTCTGTATTAGTGCTATTTTCCCCAGCAGCTTTCCCTATAATCTTTATTTCAAGGCACCGAATCAATGATTACCAAGTATGCAGGCCATTGAACTGTCCATCCTGGGAACCCAGCATGTAATACAGCCCCTAATGTCCTAGTGCCACAATGAAAGCAGAATTCACTGCAATGGGCTAAATTCAGTGCTCAGACTCTTTTGATTTTTAGTTTTCTTTCTTTGTATTCAGTGAGCTTGTAGCAGGTGGGACATCTTCTCTGGTGCCTCTCAGAAATGCTGAGTCTGCACATGGGTTTCCTGACCCTCTGCAAATGCAATAACAGCAGTGAAAAGGAGGTTTCACACCCTCCTAAAGTCATTATTCACTCGGCTCTGAAGACTGCAATTGCATATGTTAATCACCCTGGTCACTGCATCTCTTTTCCTTTTAAACTTGTCCTGTCCCTATGACAAGCTGATTTCCCAAATTCATTCTCCTTCTGCTCTTCTGTCCTTTTGCTTTCCCTGTGGTTCTGATGCTTTATATGTAGTAATCATCCATCCATCCATCCATCCATCCATCCATCCATCCATCCATCCATCCATCCATCCACACAACTCCGAATGTTTTTCAAAAATGCCCTTTATGCTTAATTCCTACTCTGATTTGCTTTAATTCCTACTTTGATTTGCTGAAATTTTTACTAAAATAATCCAAACAGAACTGTAAACCAAACCCAACATAAATAAATGAATGAAATTCATAGCCTGCCTTCTTCTGGTATCCTGTTTGCACAAGGCATTTCTTACTTTCTGTATCATGTATCTTCTACAACTTCACATATGCTGTTAATATATGTGTTTTCATCAGCTGCTGATCAGATCTCCCTGATCATATATTGTGTATATGTGAAGCCACAGCTCAGTGGGGCTAGAACCTCTGTTTTAATGGAATTATTGTTAATAATCCTGTGTAAAGCTTTCCAACAATGTAGGTACCTTGTCTGATCTCTCTTTTACAGCCTAAGTGTGGTCTCTTGTCTACTTATACTCCAGGAGAACTATATAATTCCCTGATAAAATGACTCTTGTAATTTTATTCCCAATAAATTGACTGTGTGACATCATTAACTTCCTGCACATTCTATGTGGCCATAAATAACTATCACTTCCACATGGAAAATGGAGAAAGTTCTCTTTCTGGCAGGCTATGCATTGCTATGAAGACTTATTAAAAAGAGTTATTAATTTTGTATTAATTAAACTAGTATTTTAACAATAACATCTTTGTCCTTATGTTTTCCTCTGCAGTAATCAGATTCCTTCATTGTGATAAAGTGCCCGACCTTCAGCCTCATGGCTTACTCACTTGGGAATTGAATTATTGCTTCATAAAACAGAGGGTTGATTATATAATCACTTAATTAAATGTTGTACTCAGTCATTGCCAAGCTATTCCTGAAATGCATTTGGCATCTGTACTCACTAGCCCAATTTAAACATTGGAAGAGTTATTTTTTTCAGATGTGCTTCTTTAAAGGTTATTTCCAGGGTTCCTTTGTCTGTGTGGTCTGGTTGTTTTCCATGTGTCAGGCTCACTCTTAATCACAAAGGAGATGAAATGCTCTTTGTGTTCCTATCTGACTTGCAGATTGCAGTCAGATTCTTGCTGTTACCTTTTTGGAAACATATTTTTTGCTTCTGTTTGCAAAAGCACTCAGGGGTAAAGAACCTGCAGTCACTTATTGGAAACTCAGTTCTGAGGTAGCACTCAGGATCTCACCAGCGACCACCAAAATCATGGTAATGAGCTGTGCATGAGACCTCAGAACCAGCCACATCCCCAGAATCCCTGCAGACAGGAGCAGAGCAGTGCCCAGGGCGAAGCATGAGGCAAACCCTCGGTGCTGCTGCACCCAGCCAACACCCTGGCTCGGTGACTTCCCAATTCCTAGGGGAGATATTCCACTGCCAGTGTGCTTCCATAGGGCACAGTGCAGCTGTAGGCCCCAGGACCACAGGGCACATCACATATCCCCTTGCCAGCTCCTGCAGTCTGGCCCAGAGCTTCACCCTGACAAGGCTGTGTGGTTTCACCCTTCAGGGATTCAGTGACCTTGATATTTCTTCAAGCCTTAGATCACGGGTGCAGTGCAGAATTCACCAGCAAACTGTCTCTGCTTCATTGTTTGCATCTTTGTGTCTGTTCCTGCCTCCACCACAACCAAGAGTTGCCCCTTAGATTAAACACAGTTTCATCACAGGTTAATGTGACCACAAGCCCTGGACATATGACACAGATTCGTAACTCTTCCAGAGCAGGAAAACGGATGAGCCACTGGCAACCAACACTTCTTGCAAGGAACTCCCACAGTCTTACCAGAATCAGTTCAATTGTTCATTTTCCCTAAGGTCTATCACTAAACATAGCTGTCAGTTATTTCTCTCCTACCAGGAGAAAGAAGATGCTCAACTTGTCAAAGTTCATAAGATTTTGGCCCTACTCTTTTCCAGCTGGGGTTTTGCCCTCTGATGGCTGTAGGTTGGGAAGCACAAATAGGGCAATTTTATCCTTTCTTCTTCATCAGTGTTCCACTTCTCTGTATATAACTCCAGGATCTGGCTCAGTCTCCTGCCAGCTTTAATAATACTGTTTCTGTTAACATCCAGGGGAGCAAAGAAATAGGGCAGAAAACACAGGACTTCATGTGTTTTTTCTGGTATAAAAAAGTGAATGCAAGAGCTTTTCCCCTCTCTGTTTCAATTTCTCTCAGAAACAGGGATGTCCAGGACAGTAAGGCAGTAATATTCATTCTCAAATAAAATCAGAATTTCCTTGTCCATGCTCACTTTACCCAACAACAGACATGTGCGGCCAGTGAAATTGCATGGTCTCATTGCTGATTTAGACTCAATATCCCTCTCAGTATTTCCTAATTTAAAGAATTTTTCTAGATTGCAAGACTCAGTGACCAAGAGAAAAACTCCCTTTTCATTAAGCTGAATCGGCCATGTTTTGGCTAAGCACTGAATATTCTAAAATATATTTTCCCCTTGATCTTGTTTAATTATTTCTGCAGGATTAACTACTTTCTATTGTGTGTCACTTTCCTCTGCAGGAAGCTCTGCACTGGGTAGTGTGTCTTCTCTTATTATGCGTTTGCTCAGAATATAAATTGCTTTTCAATCAGATCTTTGCATTTCTAACAACATCTTCTGTATTGCAGCAGGTGCTTTCCCTAGTGGTTACTTATATGGACTCTAATGGCATGTCATCTGTCTATGCAGGCACTTTGCTGCCAAATATGTAATAGAGGAATTTTCTAGTAGCAGAAGCTTCTGGTAATTTTGGTTCTTTAAAGGCTGGGACTTTTTAATTTATTTTTACATAGCTCATTTCACTGGGCTTAAATAAACTAAATTGGGAAGGCTTAAAGAGTCCTTCTGGAAGCTTGATCTCATCTTGAATCAAGCTGCTCCCTTTTCTTCAACTTAGTTTCATAAGAGTGGTAAGAGCCTGTTGATTGGGGTTTTTTCCTGTCGTGTTTTTAAAGCACCAATAGATTGAAAGATTAAAACAAAATAAAATAACTACTTTTTCACACAACAAATAGTTAAACCATGAAACTCTTAACTCTGGGATGTTGTAAAGGTCAGGACTAAAGACAGGTTCAAAACAGAGATAATGGGTGTCTGAAGAATAGATCTGATGGGGGCTTTTAAATACAGGTGGTGTAGCTGCAGCCTCTGACCAGGTAGGTTCCCAGTGCCCTGCTGGCTGATAGCCAGGGGTCAGGGAAGGGTGGGCTGGGATTGTTGGCTTTGGGACTTGAGTTCTGTGAGCCTCTGCAGCCTATGCTCTGGGACAGGGTCCTGGGCTGGATGCTGGATGAGAATAGCCCAGGATCTTTAAGGATGCTGGCTCAATATAACCCTGGGATAAGCACCAATCTAAGAACACTTATGACTAGAAAAAATGCTTAGGGAAGAATACAGTGGTACACAAACTAGGTGCTTCCTAGACTCCATGTTTCTGTTCTGCCAAAAAAAACCTGCTCACTTGGTGGAGCAAGTGTGGCTGTTGATGAATGAAGGCAGGGATCTGCTCTCCTCCACTCAAACCAGGTGCAGTACTGAGGGCATTGCTATCTGAGAGGAATGAATGGTGTGTGTGCTATTGGACTGCTTCTTTCTCTCATTGACTTGAGTTTCATTGATTTCAGGACATCAGCTTACTGGTCCTTCAGTTAATCAAAGCAGTGAGATGATCATTGAGGCAACGCTGAGGTCATGGACTCTGCGACAGTTTATTTGTGTGACTGCAGGCAGTGAGACAGTTGCTTACGGTCTGCAGTGAAAAATCCATTTCCTCACCAGCAAACAAAGGTCTACAAGTCCTCAAAACTCCAAAGTGGTCTTATTGAGAGTCCTGTTGCTTTTTGTACAATTTCTATAAATGAAGAGATTACTTTTATTTTATGTTCTGTTGGGATTGCTTTCTTCTCATCTTGCAGAGTGCCAAAACCACAACAAAAAAAAAAAAGAAGACAGCAGACATGTGAGAAAACCTGGGGAGGAACAGAAATAACAAAATAACAGAACTGTCAGGGCCTGTATGCTTCTACAACATCTCCTGTATAAGAAAAAGATTGAACAAGCTTGCTTGTGACATGATATCAGCAAGGACCATTGCTCTCTTTCATCGCTGCTCTGATGCCAAATCTCCTGCTAAGCCCAGCAAAACACTTGTAAAACAGATCTGGGCACTACATGGGATTTTAGCCACTGCCAGTAGGTTTATAAAAGGGAAAAGCAAACACCAGCTCTCTGTAGTACTAGCTCAGCTCTTTTAAAGCCACGTGTGATAGAGGAATAAACATTTTCAACGTCCAGTGGGACTTAAAACTAGAATTGCTGTGAAAAAAAAAATTAAACAGTCCATTCAGGGCACCACCATCTCTCCCCCTCTCTCCCTGTATAGCCCCCCAGAGGTCTGAGGCTGCTCGTGCACATTTCATCCTTGTGTCAGTGGCTGCTTGTGACCTTTTGTACATCAGACCCCTCTGAAGAAGTGCCCATGGTGACTGAAGGGCAGGAGGGACTGAGAAAAGCTGCTTAACCCTAAAGGGTGTGAGGGCTGATAGCAGGACTGTGGGGAGATGGCAGAGGAGATGCCACTGCCCCTTGGACCTGCCTTGCTTGGTTCTCTGTCATGGCCTTAGTGCAGCACAGGCAAAGGGGCCTGGGATAACAGCTCCAGCAGGAGCCTCTGGAAGTCTCAAAACAGCTCTGAAAAGTTCATGTCTCCACTCAGTTTCCCCTGATTGGAAAATGTGAAAAAAAATAGACTTTGAGGGCATAATATGAGCCCCAACTACACTAACATGGGCGAGACTGGGAAAAGGCACACTGTGAGCAAGGTTTGGGTTTGGTTATATTCTTCTGCTGCCAGGCTGATTTCAGCTGGGTTGAATTTCCTTCTGCTTGAAATTTATGCATACATATTGGATTTTTATGTGAAACCAGGATGTTAGGAGCTCAAGCTGAGGTTCTTAACAATAAAAACAAGTGTTAGCCATAACGACACCGACTTTATTGATTCTATCACCAAATTCTTTGAATTTTCTGCTTGGATCTTCCTTGTATTTCAGGAATAAACCCACTTGGTCTCAATGGAAGTAAATAATAACGTGTCTCAGAAATATATTTTTAGAATAAATTTTTTTTTCCACTTCACTGTTATCTCTTGAGGCAGTGACATCTAAAGATTTTAGTAGTTGTAATAAACCATAATGGGACACTTTTTAAAACAAAGATTTTTCAAACATTTTTCTGAAATCAGTTCAGAGACAGAAGTTCGTGCTGGATAGACCACAAGGACCAGCTGGACATTCTCACCCACATTCCCACTTTTATAATATAATTACTTTTATTTACAATATGTGGCCTTACCTGTTAAAAACAAACAAAAATAAGTAAAACAAAACGAAAAAAAATATACAATCCAGTGAAATAGAGGAAGAAAGGCAATTCTAAAAAACTCCAGATGGTGGAGCTACTTCATTGCCAGTGACAGTACAGCGCTGCACAGGTTTTGCTTCACAAGCTCTGCAGAAACGAATCAGCCCCAGCACAGAAAAAGTCCCCCAATGCCTCTGCCATCACATCCTAGATGTTGTGTTTCCTCACTACAAAGTATAAATCTGTGTGCACAACTTTCTGCAAACCTTTCCCAGGCAAAAGTCTCGACTTTTCAATGAGTGTCCTCTCTTCCTTCCAGAAAAAAAAATACTATTTACCTCTTCTTTGGCCAGCAACTTTTTAATGAATTATGTGCAGGACACAGTGGGAAGCAATTTCTTATACATTTTGTAAAGGCAACATTTATACTGCATATTATATTACTCCCCAGCAGTACTTTAAAAAATTTTGGTGCAAGGAGGATGATATAATTTGGTTCTTTTTTTTTTTTTTTTTAACAAAATTGTTAAGGCCCCTGGAAGTATACGATGTATTATGCATTAAAATACACCATATCAGGATGATTTTGAAGTGAAATCTTTCCTCAAAATAATTTAATTATGATTAATTCTAGGAAAGAGCAGTAAGAAAAGAGCAAGCTGGCTACTCTCACTATGAATGCCCTCAGTTTTAGTCTTAAAAAGCTCAGGTACTGGTTTGTGCTTGGAAACACACAGCAGATACAGCATCATGTTGAATTAATGCAGGCATTTCTAGTGAACCAAAAAGAGATTAAATCTTTAAGAAACATGGGTCAAAGTTCAAATGTCCTGCTTAGCTGGGTGCAGGTTTTTACTAGGTGCTGTGTTTTAAATACTTATGAAGCAAATTGAGGAGCAACAGCAACTTTTATTAGAGCTGGGCAGTGAGGAGCTGGGTGTGAGTGGGCAAACAGCTGGAAGCATACAGCTCTCCTGAAACACTGGTGTCCTGCCACCAAGGGCCATACCAGCCACCCACTGGGGCTGGCAGCTACTTTCCTCACATGCCTGGGAAAATAGGGCCATTTTCCTTTCCTCAGTGACCTCTCAGAAAAGTCCTCTCCTGCTCACCAGGAGCAGAGGATGGGGAGCCACCCATCCAGCCACTGTTCTTCTGCCGTGTCCCTAGAGGCACATCCTCTGCAGTTGGATAGGTTGTGACGTCTTAGGCTTAAACTTTTATATTTTTCAAATTCTGTACTGCTTAGTGTGTAAGTCTGAAATTTCTTGCAGCCTGGTAATTTCTGTTCTCTCATGCTGGGTAGTCATAACAAAGCCTCTCCAGACCTGCTCTTTAAGGACACCCAGACCGTCCTAGACCCAAAAAGTGTAAACCAAAAGCCTCTGAAAGGGGGGCAAGCTGAGGGGAATTCCATCATTAAACTGAAGCTTTAATTGGAGAATTAACCCTGAGATGCAAATGAACCAAACCTATAAAGGTGTAAAGAACTCGTGACCTGTTGTCCACCTTGGGGTCCAGTTTGGCAGCAGCCTCTGGCTCCCCAGGGTGTGCCTTTGAATGCCCTTCAAATAAATACCCACCTTTATTCCCTTACTCCTGCCTGGTGTCTGTTTTTAGGTGGCCTCTTAAGGCATCAGGTGGAGGCAAATATTGTATCACGGGGTTTTCCAGAGGACCAGCTGAGCTATTGCATCTGCTCCCTGGGGTGGCCAGGAAAGCCTGTGGGACCAGCCAACACTGTCTATAGCTGTTATTAGAATTTAGATGGCCATTTAGGGAAAGGGCCCATCTGGCTCTGGGGACTGGATATGGCATGTGAGCTTCCCATCTCCAGGTCACCTCACAGCTGTTGGACGGGCCTGTGGTGTGTGTGACATGAGTGATGGTCTGAGGAGGAGACAGGGGTCTGCATTGCACACACACACCCCCAGAAACGCCGAGCAATTAGTGCGACTTGGCTCTGCCCTTGGAAACCACCCCCGGGCAGCCGGGGACTGAGCAGCCACACGGGCAAACCCAAACTGCTGTGCATCTCTTGTAATAAAACTTGGGTGTTTGGCTTGGAAAATCCATTTTGGAGCTCTTGGACTGAAAAGGTTAAGCCTGCCCTGGAGCTAATTTCATGTCTTCCTTTAGTGGCAACATTTGGAGAATTAAATAATTGGGCAAAGGAGGACTGAGTAATTTCCAGTGAGTTTATAGGACAGATGATCTGAAAGATGTCTGCCTGCCCCTCAGGCTCCCTGCCATGTGTATAAAAATGAACAGATATTAGTACCAATTAAAAAAAAAAAAAAAAACAAACCAAACCTCTACCCCTCTCAACAGAACTAAAAACCCCAAAGAAACTAGCAAAAAAAAATCCAAGGAAGCTATCATTGTCTTGTGGCAGATATCTGGGGACACAGAGGATAAACTGTATATTAACTTTAAAAATGCCATACCTTAAAGTGGCTACTCTGTGCTTATTTTGTAGGCTTTATTTTTCCACAGCCTAATAAAGCAGTCAAAGCAACCAGATTGTTTTCTTTCCACCATAAACTCCATTGTGTCCAGGTTCCATAACTCCTCTCCGCTCAAGTTCCCAGGGCTTCCCTGGTCCCTTCATCCCAGAAAGGCACCCTTCATTTCAAAGGCACCCTGACCAATTTGTAAATATTTTGCTATCACTGAGGGCCAGGAGAAACCCAATCTTGCAATCTTCTGCTTGATGTAACAAACACTCTGTTTACCCTGGTGTCTCTATATTGCAGCTTTTTGGGTATTGCTTTGTTGACCAAATGTACCTGGTGCTCACCTGGAGCTGGAGCAAATTCTCACAGCTGTATACCCCATGACTCCCTCTGAGAAAGGCATCACCCTGACTCTCCTCAGAGAGAGCAAAACGGGCCTCACACAAGGAGCTGCAATGGGGTGGCTGCAGTGGTGCCTAAGCTCAAACCCTCCCACCTCTGTGTGGGTGTCCTGTGTCCCTGTTCAAGAAGGACTGCATGGAACACGGGCAGAAGCAGCATAATTCGTGGTTAAATTACCCACTGGGGACTCCCGAGTCCTGTGTTTTTATCTTCTACTTCTCTCTCTGGTGCCTAAGAGCATGCCTTGGTCAGGTCACTTCATTTCATGCCACCTTTAATGCCTCTCATGTTTCCTACCAACATCATGGAGCATCCTGTAGCCTATTGCTGGGTGTAGTGTGATCCTGAAGTGTCTGACACAACTGCTACCAAAATCAGGGAAGTCTCTGACTACAACATTTACATATACATACTTTTTCATCTTCATTATTATTGCATTTGATATAATTTCAGTTTCCATTATGTTGCTTTTCAAAGAAAATTGAAATGTATTCGAAATTAATGCCTTTAGTACCAGCGGCTAACAGTCCCATACAGCACTGCACATGGATGCAGTTATGAAATTTCTTCAGTTCATGTAAGGTGAAGGTTAATTTTAGAATGGAGTAAGAGTATCAGAGCCATTAAAATAGTATGGAAAAATATTACCAGATGAGAAATTGTTCAAAATAAATTAAACCCATGATTTCAATCATGTCTTTCCGGACAACTTTGATACTAGACTGTATTTTTTCTTGCCTGTATTCCTGCCAGAGATTTTCATAGCAATCATGTTCATTTCCAAGGAAATCATTCCTTTGTAGGTTAACAACAACTCTTTCTCAAGGTATGTGGAGGTACTTTGCAAAAGCAAAATATGTCTGATCCTCCGAAAAAACTCAGCCCTTCAGTTATAGTTTTCTTTTGTGTTGGTGTAACTACTGATCATCCACCATATAAAAATGTTAGTGCAAACACAATATGCTACATTATTTTAACACTTCTGGATATGTTTCTTCATTCCCTTCTGAGCTTTATTATGCCACTGTCAAAGTAGCTACTGGTAAGAAATTTTATGACTTGTGTGGCAAAGAATGTGGTGCCAGAGAGATGAACAAAGAATGGGTCAGCTACAAGATCATCCATCTTTCCCCCTCTGGACTGCACTCCCCCTTCCTCTTCTCCTCAGACGACTTCAAGGCTCTGCTGCAGAGCAGAGCATTGCTGTGAGACTGAGCATTAATGCTGTGCTGGATACCTTCCCATTCCTTCATCCTTGTGAGGATATTCCTGATGAAACTGTCATTTGCCAGCTCTGATTTAACGCAGCTGGTGTATAGGAGATTGCGAAAAATAAAGCTGGTTTTATATTCTACCTTTGTTTTTTCAAGAATGCTCCCACTGATTCATAAAAGGTTGGTAGATGCTTTTTGAAACTGGGGTCCAGGCTCATCTGCCTGCGTGTCCTTCTTTCTGAGTTGAAGAAAAGGTTATTTTTTAGCACCTCCACAGAAAATATAATCTTCCTATGTTTTTCTACAACAAACAGCATGTTTGTTAAACAGTACTCACTGCAAAACTTTGTCTCAGAAAACAGTTTTATTCTCATCCAGAGCCCAAGCCCTTTGCTTGGACAAGGCAGATTTTCACCTACGAAAGGCTTCTCTTGCCTTCCCTGAACATCAACAACCACCTTAAAGAGATTGTGCCTTTCTTTAAATCTCCTCCTGGAGCATAGTTTAGTGGGACAGCCAGCTCTCCCAGCTGTTTTAGCCTCTCACAGAGGGTAGGGCATGCCTTGCAAGGTCAGACAAAGAAAAACAGAAGCTGATGGTGTAATTGAGAGGTAAGACACAGGATCATGTCATGAGATGTAAGGTGAGATACTCAGCATGAAGATTTTTAACGTGTTTGTCTTCTTGTGTGGAAAGCAATTTAAATACAGAGATATAGAAAAGCCTTGTCAAGCATTGGCCAAGGGCATTCATACAAAATTTCAGCTTATAAAAAATACTTCTAACTAGTCAGCATAAAGTACCTGTGTCCTGTAATGGTTTCCTTCGTCCCTACAATTAATGTGTATCAACAAGCAGCCTGTGTGGGGAAACCAGTCAAGTATATCCATGCCATAACTCCAGTCCCATTAACCATCACCAGTGAGTGTGCACGAATGTGAGCAGCTGAGACCTGTCCTTCAGTGCTCGCTTAGCGCTGCCAGCATGGCAGGGTTTGACATCCTACGCAGGACAGTTCAGCAAAGCAGAAAGGATTTACCTCTCCTCCGCTTCCCAAACACACACAGGTTTTGACCATGGAATTAACTAGTTCATTTTCTCTATTTTCTCCTCACTGTGCTGTGCTAAAATGCAATTAGACAAAGACACAGCACACAGAGTCTTTTCCCTGCCAGAGGGCATTTCTGAGGAGACAGGCAGCGTATATTGAAGTTGCTCCAGGAGCTAAGGCTCAAATGGTGATTTAAAGGGAAGCATGTTGCATTAAGAAATGTTGTGTGCTGCTTTGAATCCATCATTTTGCATTCACTCAGTTGTCCCCTGCGTGGCTTGAGCTTTGGCAGTTATTGCATGCATTATTTTATCAAATTAAATTTGATCAGGGAGAGGAAAGTGAGGACGGGGGTATAACAAGATTACAGTCCTTGTTCTCCCCTTTTACTCTCCCACAGCTTTTTGGCTGTGATGCCATCATTCCCCATTCAAGCACCACCCAGCTTGCTGCTTTTTGCCTGAGGCCCTGGTGCTGCAGCAGCTCAAGGGAGGGTGGGTGGGAGCAGTACAGGCAGTGGCTGCGGGATAGGTGGTGGGGATCTGGTCATTCCCGTCCTCAGGCACCATGGGTAACCTTTCTGGTGATGGATGATGGAAAACAAAGATCTGCCAGAAGGATGTGGCTTATTCTAAACAGTATTATGATGTTCCTGTGGTTTGCAGTAACAGCAACTTCAACAGGTTACTGAGTCCTGGATAAAATGTCAGGAAGATTGAAAATTAGTTTTATCTCAAAAGATGCAGAGAATTTGCTGACCACATGGAACACACATTTATTTTATTTCTGCAGAGTGCCAGAGAAGCCCTCGTAGGCTCAAGTTTTAAATTGGCCCCAGTAACAATATTTGGGAAGTCAAAAATCAGGGTAGACAAATGGCAAACATTAAAAAAAATCACCTACTGGAATTAACCATTCGATTCTTCACATGTGTTATTGATTCTGTATGTTATTGATTGAAAATCCAATGTACAGCCAGATCTCAAGGACACCAGACACAGACCAGCAGTGGAGTAGTGATCAGCTCTGTACAAACCAGGTCTTGCACTGATGTGGAAGTGAGGATGGAGAATGGTGTTTGCTATACTGAAATATCATTTATCACTGTAAATTATGTTCACTTTGACTTGCACTGTCTTGAAAAAGTATGTTAGCAGAAATACAGAACTTCTCAGTTAAACAAAGTTGAAGTAGGAGTTAAAGGATTTACAAGAGGATTTTCTTCATAGGCAGGTGAGGAAGAGCAAGGCAGACTTGTATGGAGACAATTGGGTCAAGGACGACCTTGTTTTCCTCTTGGTATTGAAGGTTTCTTGTTTAGTATTCATATGCATTAATGTAAACACAAATAATTTGCATATCCTTATAGCATAGAAACAGACACAAATTAATTTTGAACATGGAAATTTTAAAAGTGAGAATCCAATTTGCACTTATACCAAAGAAAATCTGAACTTACACTTCAGAAGTGTGAAAGGAAACCCAAACTTGATATATTCAATTTTTGGAGCATTCTAATGTCCTATGACTTTATGCAATTAGGTAAAGAATTTTTATTATTAAATACTTACACAAAAAATAAAAAGGTATATGGAGCTGCTCTATCTAGGCTGTAAGTCCATGATAAAGAAAAAAATCTTCATTTTCAGTGTGCAAATCAATTGACGGATTCCTGCAAATTTATTATTGCCCATAGTTCAGTGAGAAACTTACAAGAATTGCAAAGAATTTAAAAAGAATGAAACTCAATGCTCTAATGCAGTTTATCTTAAGTCATCTGCTTATAAAAGCTACAGAATGTAACAGGGAATAATCTCTAACTTTACTGGATCTACAACTGCATGGTCAGATTGTAATTCACAATTAAATTTCACTCACTTGCTCAAAGGCCTTTCGATTAAGTTTAGATTTTATTAAATTAGGTTAGATTTTATTACATTCCACAGGATTTAGCTGTAAGAGAAAATGGAATTGGATAGCATACAGTCTAGTACTCCAGTCCAGTACTCCTGCATATGCTGGAATCACCTTTTCATTGCTGGTGGCATCTTCAGTCTCCCGACTCCTGAACATATTTAGCACTTCATTTTCTTCCACTCCAAGTTCTGTTTCTAATAAGTGCAACAGTAACTGTGCATATGGGTCAGATAGACTGAATTTCTCTAACACCAAATCCAACATCTATTAGAGAAAGCAGAGGGATGCCCACTGATTTTATGGGGAGCTAAATCAGTTGCAAATCAGAATAAAAGTGATGCAAGTGGGGAAGAGTTTTGCAGCCTCGGAGTATCGAAGCACTTGGAGCTGCAGGAATTGTGTGAGATACTTTCTGAACAGGCATTTTAGACACAGGTCCTCAGTAATGCTTAAGCCCACAAAACCTTTTGAGTATCTGGGACCTTTCTGAAAGTGGGTAAGTTGTCCACAGGGTAAAGTGGTACTTACTATCACAGATACAGTTCTGTCCCTGCTTATGGGTTATCCTATAGTCTTCAGCAAGGTGCCAGATCCTTCCCAAATGAAGATTTAACATATATCTAGAAAATGTAAACCCTGGCTGTTCTTTGCTCTCTTCAGGATGGCCCTGCCCAAGCTGACTTCTTGAGGAAACTGTGAGTACACCATGACATAATCTCTTTGGTCATCTGTGCAAATACCCAACGCCAACATTTTCACATCTTCCTAAAATTAACTGGAGGTTGCTTCTTTTGTATTTTAATAGGCCTTGGGAAAACACATGCCTGGAAAATCAGTGTGGATACAGTTTTGCTTCTGTCCTGACACTGGGGCAGTCTAATGATTACAAATAATTATATCAGAACAGCAGAATAAGAATTGTATAAAACAAAAATCAAAGCAGATGGAAAATATGACTCAGCTCCTCTCTGCTCCACTCCCACCACATCTTTGAATTATGGTTTTTCCCTAGAAGTGCATTTGATCTGTAGTGCATTTGCAAAGACAGGACAAAAGTTTTGATTAATATTCCTTCATTTGGGAGCAGAGGTCTCTAAGCAGACCTTCCATGAGTGATGTCATGGGCAGAATCAATAGTGGATCAGAGCCTGGGAGGTTTTTTTACAGATAAGGTTGCACATGACTTCCTCCTGATTCTCCCATATCCGTATTCTGCTCTGTCTCTTCAGTAGAGATCTGCACATCTGATTTAGGAACCACAGCAGTATCTAAGATTTACTTCTCTAAATCAGAGCAGGTTAAGGTCCATGTGCACTGTGTTTGCAATATTTCTCTTTGCATTGCACAAAAAGATGTTCTGACCCCAGTGTTCATGCTTCACCAGTTTCTGTCTCCAAAGCCTGTGGTATCAGTGAGGGCAAAGAAGGCTTTATATTTTGTTACAAGATTTGAGTTTATCCACAGCCTTGGCACTCCTTCAGAGCTGCACAAGGGCTGGACCCATCTCTACAGCTGGCAGCAAAGCATTCCTGCCCTGCTAGAAAGAGGAGTGCCTCGCTGTCCTGAAACAGGAAAGGTGCTCCTGTTTCGGCTGCTGCTGCTTCTGGTACCAGAGAAATATCAGTGTAGGAGACTGGCTTCTACCTTCGTGGTGTCCTTCATCACAACACCCCTACACTCTCATCTGTTTTATGCAAGCTTAGGACTGTTCAGAAAACAATCAGGGGAACAGATTTGATTCTCCTATCCCTCAGTACAAAGCAAAATGCATGATCCCATGAAAACTGAGTGCCAAGTCTGTTTTCCCCCAGTCCACTTTCCTAAAGCCAGCAATGCTTCCCTGATGGCAGTCTCCACCCAGGACAGAAGGGCAGTTTCCATCCCATAACAGATCCATACCTTGTTTTGCATTCTGCTCTGTGCCCATCCTGTTTATCTCTTCTGAACTGCGTATTGTTTCCACTTTAACAGTTCCTGCCAGCTGTTTTCTTTTGGTACCTTTTATTGCAGATAGAATTTCAAGGGCTTCCAGGGGGAAGCTGCTGAAAGCACTGCAGCTCTCAGACTCACTTCAAAGCAACTTTCATCATTTTTCACGCGCTCTTTATAGGACTCTTCTTCTGTTCTTTCCCCAAAACAGATTCTCTCAAAGATCACACTGGGAGATAGCACTATTTATGGCACTTCACCAGGAGACATCGTGTTTTTTGTCCGATTTGGACAAATCCACTGTCCTGTAAAGGTTAAAACCAGTGAGGTCTCCTCCCCATCTCACTTGTAGTTTGTTGTTGGTAGGATTTTTTCCAGAGGAAGGGGTGGGAGGGAAGGTTATTGTTGGAATTTAGCTGCCTGAAGCCTGAGGGTCAACTTTAATTTAGTTGAACCTCCCATCATTAAAGAGATTGTAGCTTCTGCACTGGACCGGGCAGACTCATCTGTGGGAGGCCCTGGCTTCACACCAACACTAATTGTGGCTGAATTGTTCTTACAAGCTGAGAGGCTTTGTTGCTGAATTTAGAGGAGAGATAGCCCATCAGTTTCACAACTATCTCAGGGTGGAGAACAGGAGGGGAAAGAAAATTCCTGCCTAACCCATGCCCTTGATGAGCAGCCTGCCGTTGTCCCCAGGCACGGGGCAGGGCTGCTACCCTGAAGAACTGAAGGCTGTGTTCTGAAATGTGGTGGGGAAAAAGGGGACATCTTAAAAGTAGAGGGTTGAATGCCTATGTTGCATGGGAATGCCCAAATCAAGTAATGATATAAAGGGCTGTGACCTTGTGAATTAGTACGGATACATTCCTCCAACTTGTATGCTTTCAGGTAGACCAAATACAAGTGAGGAAGTGGCTGGAAGAGAAGCTTGTGGCACCACAAACTGCTGTATGAATCTTCTTGAGTTTGAGCCACTTCAGAAATAAAGAACAACAAGGCACTATCTAGAGATTTGTCTATTTAAATTCTGGTTCTTCCACCTGACTAGTTTTCAAAACTCACCTGGATAAGGCCCCAACTAACCTGTGCTGTCAATCTGACCCTGCTTTGAAGAGGAGGTTGAACTAGGCGATCTTCAGCAGCCCCTTTCACTCCAAACTTATCTGAAATCCCATGAGGAAATCCGTTTCCTAGAAACCATATTGAAACCAATAAAATTCTTGGTGAAGAATAGGGAATGTTAAAAAGGATGAAGACTAATTTCCCATTATATCTCATTTCCCATTATATCTGTAAGAATGTATCACAAATCTACTTTCCCCCTACTCTCCAAAGCCCTCTCTGTAACACCACTGAAAAGAGAAGGACACTAAGTTCACCTTGCCATCCTTGTGAGGGCTCACACTCCATAACCACTGGCACAGTACCGAGGGTAGCAATAGCTGTGAACGGTGAAAATGCTTCAACCTCCTCTCCCACTGTGCAGCCAGAATTTATCAAGGCATCAGTAGCTGAGAGCACAATCCCACACCCCTCCTTCAACAAGCATCAGAGTATCACTGGAAACACAACCCTCCACTGCCTGCAAAACCAAGGATAGATTTCAGTGTTTTGTGATGCACAACTTGGCAAAGGGCACAGCATCCAGTCAGGACCTGGGGCCAGGACCGAGGCACGATGTCCTGGTGGTTGGTACTGCTCACTGGTGGGCAGGAGGTGCTTCATGGCTGCTACTTCTTCTCTGCTCTGAGTCAGTGGTTGCAGAGGTGGATAGCTGGATGGCAGCATCTGGAGGTGGAAAATGGTCTTGGATTTGCTTTGCCCCAAACCTCTGCATTTGAAGCCGTGATTGCCCAATGGCCCATCTTTCAGTCCTTGTAGCTTAGTTCTTAAATAAATAAATAAATGAAAAGCAACCTCTATTGGTTCCTCCTTATCCATTATTCAAACAAATTAGTTCAACAGTTACAGAACATCTTGTATCTATAGCTACCAAATGTTCCTAAATGATATTGCCCACACACTCAAGTGGAAGACAGCCAAAGATATCGTAGATGTTTTTTGTCTTAAGCATAGAAGGCTGAAGGGCATACTGAAGTTAGTTGCTGGAATTGTGCCTTTGGAGCACTTTCTTTGGGTCATTTGAAAAGCAAAGGCAAATCTTGTCCTGCGCTATAGCTGCAAAGTGTTGGGTAGAAAATTTAACTGATCTTGAAATATTTGGGATGGTCTCCCATCTGTCTGCTGGCATGGGAAGGTGGTGTGATGTGATTAAGGACATGAATTTTAGAGGAAGTGCAGCTTGCTTCGTGGGTATAGAGTACCTGGGCTGCATTTGAAGACTTCTACTGAGTTCCTTGTGACCTCAGCTAGTCTCTCTCTGAAACAGATGCTCCACTGAGAATAATCTCTCCCAGCCTGTTTGGTAAAGCACTGAAAAGTTTCCACCTCTAAATCTCAAACAGAAAAGAATTTTTATCAATAATAAAACCCTAAGAACTGCATCATTTTGAGATTTTTTTTTTGGGGGGGGGGGCTATATGTAAAAAAAAATTCTCATATAAGAAAAAAAAGTGTGTCCACAGTAAACCCAAAATTTACCAGCCTGAAACAACCTTCTTCAGGAACCATGACCTTTCAGTGGAAGAATATTTGTCTTGCTGTATAACCCCTGCATACACAGGATGTAGATTACTTCAACAGTTTTCTTGCATAAATGAACAGCTGTGGGCAAAATATTGCACAAAAATTGATGAAACTCACAGAAGCTACAAGCGCACATTACAGCTAATGGAGGCTTTTCCCAAAGAAAGCCAGCAGAAGTATCATACTGGCAAATCTATCACATCATTGGACTATGAAAGTAGTAAGAAATATTCTAGGATACACTAGTATATTAAAAGAGGAAGCCTGTGGCAATTGTAGAGACTACAAGAGCTCATAGCCCAAGGCTTGCTCTGATTGCAGGGAAAAATGATCTCGTCTTCAATTTCTCAAGATACAAACCAAATGCCTTGCAAATTGGTCACATTCCATTTAACTCATATTAATCTACATCATGTTGCCGGAGGGTCAAACCCATGTTTTTGTTATATTTTTCTTTTTTCCCTCTAGACTATATCTCTTTCTGGCTGTAAAATCTGCTGAAATCTGTACAAGAGACATTCACAAATATGCTCCTCATTACCAGCATGCTCTGTACAGTGATGCCTACACAATCATGCTAATGTACTTTGCTTCAAATTCATGTAAATCAAGCTGGTGGGTCAGCCCATTTTAGCTGTGTTAGCACTGCAAGAGATTTTGGTCAAGGAAAGGAATTCTATTAAACATAATTTGCTTTTTCTGACTCCAAAGATACAGAGATCCCTTCAATGCAACAACAAGCTCATTAACTGCTGTGTATAGCGTCAGTTTATCAGGTATTTCCAAGACTTCAAGCAGACCATGCATGGTCCCCTAATTCAGCCTCCAAGGAACAGCCTTTAGGACTGGAAGGTAGGCGCTTTCCCTCTAACTATCTTCCTTGTTAAGGAAGTGAAGCTGAAAGCTGAATTAAATGTTTCAGGCTATTAAGAAAAGCATTAAGCCATTTTAAGATTAAACTGGGCATATTTTGTATGCTCAGAGAAAAAACCTTGCTCTTTTTCATGCCAGTGAAAATAGAGAATCTCTTAAACTTGTCTTTTGGTGTATAAATATCAGATACAAGAAGGTCAGCTAACTCCTTACTGAGAAAAATGTTGCTTTTTGCTATATCAGCTGGGATTTCTCTTCAGAGAAGTCTGGTCAGAGCAGCATGACCAGGACATGCCTTTACAATGAAAATGTGAGCATGGAGTAGCGGTACATGGAGACACCCTCAGCTCACTAGTGCAGGCTTTTCCCAGAAATGCACAACTCAACCCTGCGTGCAATTGCACATCTCTGACTTGGTGTCCAGATGTTTTCAGGTCCCCCATCTGTGATGTCCAGCCCCCAGAAGACCCAGACATGTTTCAAACTGTACCTTTGTAATGCCCTAGCTTAGACTGTCACTGCCAGAGACCCTCCTCCTGGTGCCAGAGTTCAGTCCTGGTGTCATCCTTCCTTGGCTACCCTTTCCAAGCCTCTGCAACCTGGCAATACTAGATCACTGTTCTCTGCTGCAGAGAGAAGGATTTCCGTGGAAGTGGAGTGCAGCTGGAGGTCATCCCCTTGAGAACAGCTCAGCTGATATGCAAGCATCCCTTCTGGGGGGTCCAGGGGACAAAAGAATGGCTTCTTTGGAGGACTGTGAAACCCATTCACCTGGATAACCTGCCCTGCCCAAGGAAGTGGAATGGTTCATGGACAGCCTCTGGCATGGCCTTTGACAGGAGCATGCTGAGATACTTCCAGGCTTTGCATGCCACAACAAACCCATGAGTAAGCCTCCCTGACACAGAGCCTGTGGAGGTGTGTGCCCATAAGGTTGACTGGACAAAGTGCTGGGTGCAGAGGGGAAGCATAGTGGTCTGCAAAGGACACAGTGCCCCTGGGATAGCCTGCTGGATGTGAATGTACATTCAAAACTTTCATAGGCATTATTATGAATTTTTTACAATGCATCCCAAGACCAAAAATATTGACCTATGGACCTCTCAAAAGGAATCTTGAAATCACGTATGGATTCGCCACAATTTCACTGTCTCCTGCAAACAACAGCTAGACTAAATCCCCATCCTGACTTAGTCCCCAGCTGTCTCCCTTCACACTGGTCTGGTGGGGGGGAGAGCCACGCTTGTCATCTGCAGCCTCAAGCCCCGATGTGACAAGCCGTATTTGCCTTTAACCCAGGCAAAGGGCTCACCTTCTCCTGCACTGCTGCTTCTTGATAAAAGAATCAGTGCATGATACCATCGCCATGGATATGAACAGATGCAGGGAGGAGAATAGGAACAACACAAACATTATGTTCCTCCCAGAGCGGTGCTTCTGTCGCTGCCCGTGCCACATCTGTGTTTTTGAAGGGAAATGTCATAACATTGCTAATCAATAAGAAGAGTGACAGCATCATTTGTCACGAACGAGCCAGCACTGCAGCTGTTGCAGTCATCCTCTCCCTGGGCTTTGCGGCAAGAAGCCGAGGGAAGGAAGGACCTGATTATTTGCCGGCGGCAGCCCCCGCACGCCCGCGGGCAGCCCCCGTGCGAGGCCAGCTCCGGCCGGCTTGCGAAGGTGCCGCGCCAGCCTTGCAGCGGCCGGGCTGAGCAAGTGGGCAAAAAGCCTGGCAGGAAGTATGGAGTTTGTAACAAAGGACACCAGACACCCTGCAAGGGAGAGACGGGCCCGGGTGCCGGAGGAGTCTGCTGACCTTTAATCAGGAGCCCGCTGTTGCATATGCATCACGTTTGAACTGCAGATGTTCCTCGCTGCTCCGCCGGTCAGGGCGGCAAGCGGCTGATCTTAGAGGAGGAGGCAGGGCTCAGGGAGAACTTAATGAAGACTTTAAGCTGTGGGTTGCAATTAAAATGGCCCGGCGGTGTAAGCGTGGGAGGGGGTTACGAAGCTCCTGCAGCTGCTCTGCCTGCAGTAATGTCCGTGCGGATGGGCACGGCTCTCCTCCACAATGAGAGCAGCCGTGCGTGCCGGGGGGTGTTGGCGGAGGTGACAAAACTGAGCTGCCCTTTCCCACCCCATTAAAATAATTCTTAAATTAGGAAATTTATCTTGATCTGATGGTCTATTTGTGTGTGGCACTGCCATGTATAATGCTCCATCTCTTTGCCCTAGACAGATCAGGCCAGTAAATAGAAAAGGAATAAATATCAACATAGTGAGAAGCATATGGGAAACAGGGAACTATAGGGAAACAGCCCTTCTTTTTCAGATCATGAGCTGCTTTTTCATAGGCAGAGTTTGACCCTCAAGATGGTCTCCACAAGGAACGAATTCTGCCTCCTGCAAGACGGATATCTGCTTCTCTATTCCTGAAGATAGCCAATTAAAAAAAAATCCACGTTTCACTTGTGGTGTCTGTACCCAACTGACAGGATATCTACAGGCTTAAAAGGATGCAGGCTTGAGCTTGGCTTGCAATTCTGAGCAATATCCACCAAGGTGCAAATATAATATTGATCC
This sequence comes from Rhipidura dahli, assembly GCA_013399225.1. Classification (NCBI taxonomy): domain Eukaryota; kingdom Metazoa; phylum Chordata; class Aves; order Passeriformes; family Rhipiduridae; genus Rhipidura; species Rhipidura dahli. The sequence goes on from VXAC01001653.1 coordinate 659,797, forward strand.
CACGTAAGATTTCTAAGTTCAACAGTAAATGCTGTTTAACTAACAGCAAGGACTGGGATCTTCCCCCAGTGTCACCTTAGCAGCAGCTAATGCCACCTGAGGGTTGTCTCCTGACACTCAGGTCCAGACTATGATGCTGGACCTCACTGAAGCACAGCCAAACTATTTATTTTGTAACCAAAGTTTCTTCTAAGAGAAAAGTGCCATTTTTTTTCCCTCTTATTCACTGTTTTGAAAAAAAAATGTCAGTTTTGGCAGTATTTTCTTTCCAGAACTTCTTGTCCCAAAACAAAGCATTCCCTTAAGGTTGAAGTGGCCTATGCAAATGTTTCTGGAATGGAATCTTTTCAGTTTTAATTTTGAAATTATTTTTCCCACATGCAATTCATTGTTATTATTTTCACACAGAAACACATCAACAAGCTTTCAAAGGGAGAACTTGGACAAAAGTGCTTTGATTTCATAACAGTGGAAAGTTTTGATTGACCTGAAGTAACATTTTATCAGACCCCCTTTGCACACAGAATTTCACTTGCATATATATTTTTGCTTTTTTGAAATTTTTGGTAAAATTATTTCCATACATGAAAAGGTCTGGTTAACCTTGGTCTTATGAGTCCTCCCAGGAGTTGGTTCTCCTTCCTTGCTAGTCCCTCTGCTCAGGCTAAAAGCAGGCAAGGTTTGGGTACTGCCTGCTGTGTCAGCCAGTGCTGGATTTCATCCCATTGCAAAACCACTTTTACCGCCCTCACAGGCTCCTCGAAGGGCAAATTCATTACAGCTGTGAGGTCTGATCAGACTGCATGAAGTGCTGCAGCAATGGCCAGGCTTGAGAGATAATTCGTCAAAGTATTTGTCGTTTCTCATCTTTTTAAACATGCTGCAAAACCTTCAGGCACCTGTACCAGCAGTCCAAGAAGTGGTCACATAGAGAGATGAAATTTTGAAGAAAAGGGGTAGGTCAAGAAGGTTGAATTCATTTTAAGGAATGATACAGCTTTCACAGCAATATATCTGCTGCCTGTAATTTATAGCCCGGGCTGCCGTAATGATCCTGTATCCCTTTTCCTTTCTGTGGTTCCAGTTCAGTGAAGAATTTCAACACACACTTTGATTGACAGGGCAGATGGTAACATTGTTTGCCATTAATGTTAACCCATTATTTAATATATATGTTAGTTTTATTATTTTTTAACAGGTTACTAGTGACTATAAAGTTTAATTGACCTTTTTTGCCAATAAATAAATCATCCCTGGTTTCAGCAAGGATTGTACTTTTATCTGCCAATAAAAAGCTAAAGGAAACCTCTTAACTACACTCCTTCCTCTTTCCTTTTTTCTTTCATCTCCTTAAGACTCTTCTTATGAACAACACCCTGGAAAGAAAATTATCCAGTGATGGAATGAGCAGGTCTATATATGGATAAGTCAGGGTTTACATCAGAGAAAGAAATGAGGTTTAAATTGGCTGCATGGTAAATTCTGTGTCTCAAAGACAGAAATTTTATCCCAGGAGAACACAGGCTTGGTTCCCATCTTGGTTGCACTGGACTTTGCAGCTTTGGGGTCTTTAACGTCACACTTGTGCTTCGAGCAGGGGTAAGGGGCAGCAGAATCAGGCTGAATGTATTAAAAAATGGGAAACTTAAGTCAAGAAAAATTGACCATGAATATGTTTAGAATAAGCTTGCCCTGCTTTATTTACTTTTGGGTGGTACAGAAAGAATATGCTATGCAGTTTTAAGCTTTATACCAGGAGTGCATGATTAATGCAGACACTGGAGCCCAAGAGAGGCTCAGTGGGTTCTGAGGGGATGGCCAGCTGCACTTTACCAGAACAAGCTGCTGTGGATCCTGTGTGCTTTTTAATGGCTCCTTCCTCTTGGTTTTCTCCTCTCCCTGATTTAAGACTATCACCTGACAGATTTTTATTTTCCCTGTAAGCACTTCAGGCCAAAGTCATTAGAGAGTAGAAAAAGAAAACTCAGTTTGGTTATCTGAAGCTTTTTGCTTAGCTGGCTCTGGAGGTAAGTCCATCCAACCAGAGAAAAAGAAAAGTCTCATTTTTCAAAACTGTGAATTTATCAAGAGAACTCATATGCACAAAAAGCAGTGAAGCTGAACAAAATGTAAATTTTTCTGTCTGAGAGAGATTTTCTTATGTTGTTATAAGCATCTACAGCTAAGACACTGGATTTACATTTAGGTTGGGGGTTTTAGCATCTGACTTCTTAACTGTGTGCCTCAGGTTTTCTAAAGGCTAGGGTTTGGGAATGGAAACTCGCAGCTGAGTAGGCAGGACAAGCAATAAAACCCCTGTGAACAGGTTCACACAGCATGTGCTGTGCCATCACAAAATTAGTATGCCCCTCTGGGTAGAATTCCTTAGCTTTTTTCTCTGCCACTCATCTGGGCACAGTTCTGATTGCTTGAGAAGTAACAAACCATGTGTATATATATATTAATATAACACATGCAGACCAAAGGCACAAAGAGCACAAGAAAAGCCAGACTGAGAGTTGGGATTTCCCTTTTTTCCTTGTACAATGATCATCACTCCAGGCAAACACAGAACCGAACCATAATTTCCCCTTTCTTGTCCCATTCAGTTGAAGGAATTAAAATTGAGAGTGGCTTCAGAGAAGATGAAGCTGCTGGCAGAATAACCTCAGTGAATGGGACCTAGTCCAGCTATTAACAAATTTCTGTGTACAGTAATAAGAGTAACACATCTTTTATGTACTGCAGAATTGCTACATCAGGTGAGATCAGAGGGGCTGCTTCTAAGTCAGTGTTTTGGGGAGCTGGGATAGAGTTCCTGTTACACCAGGCTCTGGTACTACCAGGGACTGCTCTTTTAGAGCTCCTCTGGCTTTCTACCAGGCAGCTGGAGGACACTCCTTGACAGGCTGATCCCAAAGACAGCAAGGTTCTGACACGCTGATATGCAAACCCCTTCTAGAGGTGGGAACAGAGTTATTATTTTTCACGCTGGGGTTACAATGCTATTTCTGGTGACAGCATCAGGCAAGCAGCTATGCTGGTGTTGTTATGGAAACCCAACTGTGATGGGCAGCAGGGATGCAGAGAGGATGGACAAGTAACCCACTTAGACCTACATGCAGTGACTCCAGTCCCAGGTGTATTTTGCCTTCCCTTTAATGGTGCATTGGAAAGCAAACATGGGCAATAATGAGCTGCCAGCCTTTGGATGGGTTAGACTTTCTTTTCTGTGCTGTTTGTTCAAAATTCTTTTCAGTGTTATTGGAATCATTTTTCTCCATCTTTCCTATGGATTGGGAACAATTAATCCTAAACATTGCTATAATACAAGGAAGCAGCTTTGAGTAAGTATGGGAACCCATTTCCTATATGCAGACTGAATCTCTCATCTTAGTCTATTTGTGGAAAATATTATTTGCCTTTTTGCTTTGCCTACAAACTTAAGTGATACCAGCCTTGTTTCTTTTCTGTGGACCTGAGGGCCTGTTGCCCTTGTAGATCAAAAATAATAAATTTAATTCTCTGCCAGAAATGACTCATTGCCTAATGTGCCTTACATGCAGGCAATATCTTCTTTTGCCACTAGAGTCTGGGTAGAGGCAGTTGTGTCTCTCCTCAGATTAGGGCTGTCTCCTCTCATCATATTAGCTTTAATGCATTGAGGTATTCCTAGGACAACTCATCTCTTCTTTAGCATCACATTATCCATGAAAGAAGCCTCTGCTAAGCAGAGGTGACAACCTATGAGAGCTTTTTCTTATGCCAAGGGAACTGAATTAGAGGAGAAAACTGCTTCAAGATTGTTTGGGAAGGCGTGGAGCTTGCTGGCCCCAATCTGCTAAGGCAGGAAAGCAGTGTTTTAACTTCAAGCACACAAATGTTCGACTTCAGTGGGACTGTGCAAGCCTTTAACATACATGTGTGTGTGAAGGCTCTCTGGTTCTCAGAAATTCCAACAGCAACAAAACTTCCTCTGTGATTTCCTTTTCTTTGAGGTTACCTACCAATATCTCAGGTTATTAAACCACTCCTTGCTGTTCTGGCAAGTTACATGATGTGTAGCTTCAGTTCCAGAGTCTTGAATCTGTATGAATTTAAAGAATTTCTATTTCTGTACTCAGTTCCATGTTACCTCTGGAGATCCATTCATTTTGTTTGCTCTTTTCTGTGCTCTGAGTCTTGCAGAAACAATGCACAAAAATGATGCACTAAAACAATGGACTTCCTGTAAAATTCAGGTTTTCTACTTTGCTACAGCATGGGATTTTGTAATTCAGACTACAAGAATGTATATTAAATCTTTTTATTTCTATTTACACTGACGAGGAGAAGGAAAGAAGACATTAAAAGACCAACCAGCTCCAAGGAGCAGGTTTTTCTGACAAGTCAGCTGGTTTGAAAGTAATGGGACTGGAAATCTCATGCCATTTACTTGTGTGTGCCTGAACCTACCACTACAACTCACTATCACTGCACTAAAATGCATGAAATGTTTTACCATCCTCATACCTGTCTTTCACAGATGAGAAAAACTGTTTTACATGACTGAGGAGCAGTTCAGAATCTTGCTGCCATGAGATGGCAAATGTCACTCTGGATAGACATAAACTGTCAGAGGATTATTGTGATCATTTCCATTTGTCCCTTTGATGAGTCTGGGCATTCTTTAGGATAACACTGAATTTTGTTCTGTGTTCAGAACGTTTCCTAGTGAAGTTCCCTGTGTCAGGCAGAATGATTTGAAATTGCCACATCAGCTTCACCAGTTTGCTCTGAGTAGCAGTGGCAGCACCTTTCCAACAGACCAGTTGCAGCTTTGGACCTGTCTCACGAGTGCTTCTACACCAGGTCAACATTAAGTGAGCTACAGGTGTGCCTGTGAGAGACTTGTTTCAGTGTGAGTTTTCCATGGGATGATAATGTGATGAATAACTTATTCTGAGAAGATGACTGAAATAACTACATTTAAAATTAAGCATATATGAAAATGTGTGTCACAGTATTTTCAGTCGTGTTACAGAAGAATGAAGACTTGTGTCTGGGAACAGTAGAGATTTGCAAGTGCCAGTGTAGGACACTTCCTGGGGACAGATGGGAGCTCTGCTTTTGAAGGTCATTGCTGCTCACCTTCTGCTTAATCCGTGCCAGCTGAAGAGGCAAAGCTCTAGGGACAGAAATGGTGAACACGTAAGCACCTGGCACCTGTGATCCTTCCTCTACTGTCCTGCGTGGCAGGGAAGCACTCTCCCATTGCACAGCGAGCCCTGCAGAGAGGCACAGGGAAAGAGTCTAGACTGACGGGCACAGCAAGTACATATTCACAAATATTAAAAATACCAGAATATTTCTTTGACAACCCAGAAACTGTTTTCCCTGTCATGACAATGTAACAGCTGAAATCACGCCCAGAACTGACCAACTTCATCAGTTCTTTGACAAGCAATTTTTTTATTTTTCCTCTTAGAAGGTCTTTCAGGCAAATCAGCCTAATGCTCTCAGTTAACATGTGAGCAGCTTATTCAACCGATCTCTCACCTCCCAGGAGCACTATACTATTGCTATAAAGCTCAGAAAAATATTCCCCAAGGTTTCTGAGATGGGTTTCAGGATAAATAATTTGCTCAAACTGTCTTCCCCATTTTCTGGCAGTCTCAGCTCAAACCTGAGTCCAAACAGGGATATTAGGCTAATCACCAGCTCCTAGGAGCCAAAACCTTCTCCCTCTTCCAAATACACTAGTCTCTATTTGCTTACCTGGCTGCCTTTTCTCTGACACAGGAATCTCAGCTGGAAGTAATTGGCAGCCTTCACAATTTCTACTTGCTGTAACTTTTAACCCTGAACCTTCCTGATCAGACCTGGGAAACATTCAGCTCATCACCATTCCAATTATTACTTAAAATCAGCAAATGCATGTTTAAATTCGAGAGAAGTACAAGGGTTTGTGCTCTAAATCAGAATTTTTCTGTTGAAGAACCTCTTACATGTTCAGAGTTATGTGACTCCACTATGACTTGTGTATGGGATTCTTTAGGAGAGATATTAGAAGCTCAGGGCTCCAAAAGGGCTTGATCAAATTGTGTCACAAAGTACATTTAGGCATCAGAATACAGAGAAAACAAAGAATAAACACTGTCAGTGAACAGGATGGAGATAACATGAAATCCATTCTGATAGCAGAAATATTGCCAATGGTGCTGACAGGCAAGAAAATACAGACTAACACTGAGCACTGTGTTACTCTGGCTTTAGGCAGTAACTGAGTCACTGAGTCTTCTCTTCCCTATCCAGTGTTGAAAGGGGTGAGGAGGGGGACACATCCATTGAAAGGACTTGAATGTACTGTGCCTGTCCTCTGCACATGAGGGCTGCAGATCTGCTCTGCTCAGACTCAGCCTGTGCTCCCCTATGCCTCAGACTATCAGCTGTGGATGCAGGCACCTTGTTGACTATCCTGCTCTTCAGGCAAGCTTTCCTAGTCTGGAGAAGCGGGTTCACTTGTTCCTCCCCACCATACTGTCTCAGACTTAGCTTCCAGCTAGTGAAGTGTTTCTTCTTTGAATGTAAATTCTTTGTGATGGTGCTTTATTTGGCTCATAAGTGATCACAAAAAGTACAAATTCATGAAGTAATAACAGTAAGTGGTTTGTTTTCTATCTTGGTGCTTCTGCTTTTACTGGCACATCAGCATGTGTGTGATCCAATGGGGCACACTGGATTGATGAGGTGGAAATCACACTAGGATACATTTGACTTTTCAGCTTGATTAGCTAGGTACCTCTTAGAGATCCCACTCATGAAACCTGTGACAATCCAAGGATCTTGTCAGGCAAGAGATCAGGATTGATTTCAGGGGTACATGGAGCAGCAGCCAGAAGACAGTAATTTCCTATTGCATTCTGGGAATGAAATCATTCACGTTTGTACCCTCCTGCTAAATAAAACATGATTTTTTGCCTTTTATTTGTATTTTCAGAAGTCCTCATCTGGGAGACCTGTTATATTTAGTTTATGTCATCTTATCTTTATGGTCACTCTTATTATTCTTATAGCTGGGAGCTGTGAAGGGAAACAGCCCTTTTCCCTGTAGTCACACACCTGAGTCATTGAGTCGTCAAGGGAAGCAATGCCTTATGTTTGAAAATAGGCTGTGCCCTTCTGGCACGTGGTGATATAAATGATCCAAGAATGGGAAGAAAAAATGTAGTGATAAAAATGATAGTCAGTCAAAAATTTTTTCTTAGGAAAGAATTCCTTGGGTTCAATAGAAAAAAATAAAGCAGGCAAAAACCCCCAAAAATTCACACTTTAACAGACATATTTCTCAAAGTGTTGATTTTATTCCTGAAGTTTCTGAATAGCATTTGAGTTCACAGCTCTGATGAACAGTCCTTTTGTTCCCAAAGGCAGAACTTCTTTCTCCCTTTGGGGGAAATGAAAAGTCAAGAGAAGACACTATTGAATCATTTGATCAGTGCCCAGATCTAGCTAGGCTTTGAAAAAGGAAAGTATGCAGTAACACTAACCTTTAAAGACCCCTGTTTAAAAAAAATCAGATATAATAGGATAAAGATAAAGGTAATAGCCTGAAAATATTTCAATATAGAGAAAAGAATCAAATGTCTGACAGCAAAATGCTAGTTAAAAATAATCATGGGAAGATGATTAAGATACTGCAAAAAAAAATTATACACACCAATTTGAAAAGGAAAAGCAATTCTTACCCTATTAAATTGGGCTTTTATAACATTTCACTGCTTCTAGATTTGCAGAAATATTTCTGCACACTTCAAATCCCTTGCTATTCATTGTTTTCTATGCTTTATGAAAATTGAAAAGACCATATAAACCTGTGGATAGGGATGTTTGTATGTATTTCCTATTTCCCATTTCACTCTATACTGGTGAATTGTATAATCAGGATATTTCATTTGATTATATTTTTTCCGCAGTCAGTACAACAAGTACATTTCAAATCAAGTTTGGTATGCACTTCCTGATTTTCTTTTGGAGGTCATTCAAAGACAATATCAACACTGTCATCTCATTTCATTCTTTGAGGAGAATCTATTTTGTTCGAGCCAACAGAGATCTCCCACTAAGGTACAATAGAGAACATTGTCCTACTGTGATTAAAGCTGTGTTCAGGGCAGCAGGGCCATTTGGCAAAGGATTTTGAGACTTTGACCTTTATCTTCTGCTCAAATTGCAATTGCCTCCTCCTTCGCCCCCAAATACATGACTTGTCTTTGAAATAAGAGAAAAGCAAAACAATACAATGTTTTCAGGTAGGTTACCAATCTGAATTCCTTTTTTCTTTTCTTGAGATGTAGTTAGTGCTAGATAAGAGTTTTTTGATGAAGCACTGGCTTGTCAAAGCAAGCTGTGTCCTGACCAGGTGTCACTGGGCTCTATGGGCACACTCCACTATGGGCTCTGTTTGCCTGGTCTGTGTGTGCCTTGTTGGCATGGCTGATGGGACACTGAATCTTCCCAGTTCCTTAGCTTGGTGCTATTCTTTAAGCTGGCTCCAGTCAGCAAATTACAGGGTTTCTGTGCTCTGAAGCTTCCTCCAATCCAGGACAGGAGCCCTTGGGGGGTGCTCATCCCCTTTTAGAAACACCAGGGACCTTCCTTCAGATCTGTATCTGGACTCTACTGAGTTGCTGGTTTATACTGGAGCTATCAGGACTCCCAGGGTCTGTGTCTGAAAGAGTTTTCTCCAGAGGTAAGAGGGGACCAGGAATCAACCAAACCCTCCATGCTCAGTGAGTTGGCTGTGTAAAGAACATATTCTCTCAGGCATACACATTCTCTGAATATGTCACAAAATGATGAAGTTATACCTGGATGAAACTCTGCCTACTTTCCTATAAGTAAATTGGATGACTGGGTCTGTCATGCTGTCATGACTTTCATGTCCTGATTTTCTTCTTACCCCAAAGTGGCTATATTCATCATGGAATCAACACTCTGCCTTTCAGATAGTGATAATTATAACTTAGAGCCTTCATCTTCAAAATTCATATTTCAATTGAGACATCAAAAAATTTTATTTAAAATATTGAAAACACAGGGAATATTTCCAACTTCTCCTCCAAAACCTTATTTTGGCCAAATCAGATCAGTTTTGCAAACATTTTGTATTGGATGAAACTGCACATTCTGAGGGAATGAAAGCCTGCCAAAGTTTTGGGGTCCAGCTTTAACCACAGCCCTGACAGCCACAGAAGGGCTGAACTGGGCAAAAAGCCATCAGTGGAAAATCCCATAAATTTCTATTTCTTCTATGGGATACATCTGGATGGTGTGAGGAAAATGGAGCTCACTTTGTATCCAGGTCTAGGGGTTTGATTTACCTCTGCAGAACTCTTGCAAATGTCTTTGGAGCCATGTGGGTTTAAGTCTGTCCAGCAGGACATGGATAGTTCTGGTCCCTGCCCAGGAAAGCGTTTGAGCACATGCTTAACTGAAACCATGCCATTAGTCCCCTCTAGGGCTGAGCAGGGCTTCTCCACGGCGTCTGGTCCTGGGGAGCACATCTGGGGAACACATTGGGCTGCTTGAACTGTTACACTCAGGACAGGTAGGGCTGCAGTGCTGGGGCTGTCTCTAATGATGTACACAGATATCATCCAGATAACGGGGTCACTGATAACTGCACAGGCAGCGCCTGTGTAAGAAGGACGTTGTCTGTGTTGTGCTGTGACACACACAGAAATAACCTGTGCCACAGCCTGGCTGAAGTTACTTAGTCCACTGCCAGAGGGCAGAGGAGGTGTAGTGTAATGGGGCAATTTATGTTTAGCCAGGGAAAATGAGGCTCTAATACTAGGAATCAGTCTGCCTCAAGGAAGCTCAGGAAGGCTTTTCTTTGCCCTTTTTTCACAAGCAACTTAGAACATTAAGGCACAGAATTTTGCCACAGTTTGTCCAGAAGACTGTCAGATAAGTAACTGCATAGTGTAATGTACACTTTGCTGTACCCCTTGCAGGCAGTACCACTCACAATCACAGTTTTTTTCAAACTCAGATTACTTGACAGGCATAGATTGCAGCTGGCAATGTCCTTTTCTCTCTGAGATTATGGTCTTCTAATTAAAAACTACATTTCTACTTTGCTCCCAGCTGCAGCAACACAGATAAAATCAAAGGTCAAGTCATAGTGATCTGCTCTGATCTAGAAGTAATGAACAACAAATTCACAACTTGTTCTTAATCCAAAGACTTTTTGAAGTGGAAAATGTTGTTTAATGTCATAATGACATCCCTTGTGTCCTTGGAGTACCAAGAACTCAGTTACAGAACTGTGGGTCACTGAGGCCCTCCTGGCTCCTAATTGCCACATGGACCAATGAATGGCACATGCTTTTTGATTAGAGCGCTTGTTTGGAAAAGGAGTCATTGGCTGGTTGGAGCTGATGCCAGAATCTGACCAGAAGCAAGTGATAACTTGTAGACACCACTCCAAGCTATGGTCATGACCTGCTTAGGTGGAAGAGTCATCCTAAAGTCATTATAAAGCCTTTATGATGCTAGTTGTCATTCAGAGATGTTCCTGCTGTTCACAAACATATGCAGCCCAACCCTACAATGTTTTCTGTTGTATAAACCCTCCTGTTTAAAGAGAAGTGGCAATTTGAGAGGTCAGTAAACCAAAATGAGGTGTCGTGGTTTTGCCTTGCTCTGCAATCAAATGAACAGGGCTACCAGAATGATTTTTCAGAGGGTTTAGGACCTGCTGTGGCAGGTCCTAAAAGCCTACTGTGGCATAACGGGACTCAGCAGCTGAGATTAAGCCATGACTTGGAAGCCCAATGCCAGTAAAGCTGGCATCTAGGCAATAAGATGAAAGTATTAAAGACTCAGTTTTTTGTCGTAGTTGGGCTTCAAGAGGAGACACAGAGCCCCCTTGCTTTCCAGGGATCCATCCCATTTTGTTTAAATGTTCCGTAGATGGCACGTAGGGTTCGGGTTGTCATCTTGGCTGTTACAACAAAATGTCAGCGGGCTCTGTGAGGAATGCCCTGTTAGCTCACTGAGTCCCAGACCCAGCTGCTTGGAACTGGCTGGAGACACTTTCAACTTTTGAAATAAATAATTTGAAAATTATGCTGTCCCTGCTCTGTCTTCAAAAGTAAAAGAAACTGTTCAAAACAGCAGTTGCTATACCCAAAAAGGTCTCATTAAGTGGTATTGCAATGCACAAGCACAGGTACTGGTGTCACAGATGCTATTTTACAGCTACTAAACTGCAGAAGTAATGGCACAGCAGAAGGTGGGAGTGAACATTCACAGTGATCTTTATTCTGCCTCATGTTCTCAGGTTATACCACATTTTCTCTTTGTTGTACAATCGCTGTGATGTACTACATTAAAACTCAAGAGCAAAAATTAAGAGCAGCTACTGTCGCATGCATGAAATGCAAAACAGATTTATTTTTGACAAGGACAAGTTCCTAAAAAGAATAGTATGTCATGCCTACAAAAATGTAGTAAGCTTTCAAACTGGATTCAAGCAAATCTCTTCAGCAAAGCCCTGGATAAGAGGAAGACTTGAGGTTGCCAGGTTTTATTCTTAATTGCCTTAAATTAGGAGGTAGTGTTGAAAAGAACATTTCACATTTAACTCCTTCTTGGTGCAGATACAGTAATTCCTCGCCAGTGTAGTGTGCTGCAGACATCATTTTATAATGAGATGTGAAGCAAAGGGGAAGACATTCACAGAGGTTGTGGGAAGAAGACCTGGAAGGCTCACATGGAATTTCAGATCCACATCAAACACTGCGGGCAATAGAAAGTTCTCTATGCATATTTCACAAACAGCCAGTAGCTCCAGTTTTCCAGTGCCCTGGGTTACGTTTTAATCCAAAGGCATAACACTCTCACTGTTTCAATAGATGATCAATCAGAAAGGCCATTCTTGGGTTCACTTACACTCCACACAGCCATGGTCAAGCATTCAGTACCTTTGACCTGACCTTTGAACAGAAAAATGCAAAGACAGCAACAGCCGGCTTTAGAAAGAAAAGCACGCAACAAAAAGGCAGAGAAACATTTTCATAACAATAGGAACTGTTTCATAAAATGCTGACTACAAGCACAACATAGAAATTTGCCTGTTACGGGATGAAACTATTCAAAGGCTTAGTCAAATCAAGGAAAGTTTTAATATGCAGCAGCTGCTGAAAGCAAAAGCTTGCAGGGGTTAACTTGGAGCCATGAAAAAATTATTAGGTTAATGACTCTGGCATGTAACAGAGACTGTCTTTCTGCTGTGACTATGCTAGGATATTGCCTTTGCCATTTTTAAAGGCAATGTTCTTGATCTGAAATTGAAAATACTACACACATGAAGCACAGAAATGTGGAGTTAATTCAGTCGGTCACATACTGGCCAGATTTTCTTAAATCAGCACTTTGAAATGAATGTGTCTTTCAGATCTGGCATGTGTTTGTTATTTGTGTGGTTTTCTAGAGGTATTTTGATTAAAATACCTGTTTGCCAATTGCCTCATTTGTCTTGGTTTATCAGATTACAAGATTAAATTACAGTCTTCCAACCTTTAAGGGAGTTTGGATGTAATTCACTTCTCTTCCTCTCTCTCACTAAGATTGCAATTATTTCTAATTCTGTGAATAAGCTTTAAATTTATTTCATGGGAAAACTGCAGTTCACAAATGAAATACCCAGGAAATTATACAGTAAATATTTTAAGTCTTACGTGTCCTCATTTGGATTTGGAAACTAGTGCATCTCTTTGTACATCTTATCTTTTTGAACTTATTAATTTTACAAACATTAAAACTATCAGGTTTTAGAAAAGTGGGGTGCAAAATTACAGCTATCCTGTAAGAAGGGAATTCAGCAAAAAGTTAAATATGGCACATTTCTTGCAATGCTGAGCAATTAATTTGTGCCTCAGCCCAGTTTCTGGGAAGCTTATGATGATACACTCTTGATTAGATGTAAGGTTTTTACAGCTGGAATCTCAAAAATAATTAAAAAAAAAAAAAAAAGAAATGGAGTAAAACCCCAAGAATTTTGCAAAGCACATAGTAATTTAAGATTTAATGCTATGGCACTCAAAAGTCAGATGAGGAAAAGAAAAAGCAGCTTAGGATAAATCTTCTAAAAGTCATTTCAATGGGCACTCAACTGTTCATGTTTTACATGGATACATGTTGTTGAATTTTGGAAAGGATTATTTATGTCTTGCAACATATGGACTCTTATCTCTAACAGAGTTGTTACAGACATGAATATCTATGCTTTACAAGATGTATTTCACTAACTAATTTACAGATTCTTCAGTTTCCACCCATAATGAGACACCAGAGTTGCTTCACCACCAGCTTCCCTGGGGCAAGTCCATTCATAAATATTGGTTTGTGCAAAGGTGTGTGTGCATTGGGGCAGGGCCAACACCTTTACCAGACACTTCTGAATATTCATTCCTTCTCCTTGAACAAACAGATGAATTGGCATTATAGGTACAGCACATTTTTATTCCTCTCTATCCTCTCGGTTTTGCCACTGCCCACCCCTTGGGCTGGGGTTTGGGTGGCACAGGGGCAGCAGGGAGGAGCGTGCCTTGCTCCCAGATGGTGCCCTGCAGCACTGCAGCACCTCTCACATCAGGCCATGCCAATGAGGGTGTTGGTCCCCTGCAATGCCATCAGGAACTGTCCTTGGAACACCCGTGTGAGAACCACGTGGGGGTGACAAATCACCTGGACACTTCTGCATCCCTGGGAGTGCCCCACATGACATCCAGTGCCTGCGTGTGCAGGAGCAGGAGCAAAACCCTGACAGCCCCGGAGAGCAACAGGGCAACACATCTTTGTTTCGTGGTCTCTGTGCTCAGAAAGTTATCTGACAATCCTGTCCAAACAATCCCATTGGACAAAAATGCAAACAACTTCATGCACAGGAGGTCTTCTTAAAAATGCCTTTCATTTCTAGAAGGGGAGAGATTTGAGATCTGGGCTGTGGTGAATTAACATGCTGACCTTTTATCTTGAGAGGCCACTGATGTTTGAAGACTGCCCAGTTCTTGAATGAAATTACTTTGGGTGGTCCTGGTCTGCTTAGGAAAGAAATTTTTGTCTGTGTTGAAAATAAGGGCATGAGAGTACACAGACATAAACACTGACTCCAATCTCTGCAAAGTGAGAGAGGGAGCCATGGGCCAAAACAAAGGTGCATTAATGAGCTTACATCAACCAAAAGAAATGACTAAATACCTGTGAGTTATACTGGAATTAACTGAGATTGTCATGTATGGCTCTACTGATTTAATGTAATGGAAAATGCACAGGGTGATAAAATAAGGTATTAACATCCTTTTATCAGTCAAAAGTAATTTTCAAGCATGAATATATTGTGAGTGTATGAAATTGAAACTCACAGATAAATTCTGAGAAAATTACTCTTATTATTGGCAATTTCAAATGAAAACAGGAATAATGTTGGATGTGTTTTATGTCTGTGTTTGCAAAGCTCCCCCCAGCAGAAACTTTTCAGTACCACAGCATTAAAACAGGTAGGAAACATGAAATGCTGTAGCAAATCCTCACCCTTCTTTTTCTCATATCTAGACCTCCAGAAAGTGAGAGCATTTAGGAAATAGAAAATTTTGGGACATGCTGCAGATCTTTGCACAACCCAGGCTACCTTTCCCTGTTGTCTGAAGTTGGGGATTCTTCTTGTGTTTCCTTGCCCCCCTCTTGCCATGATGGATCTGCAAAGTGGTACCACCTGATCACATTACTTTCTGTTACCATATGTCACTTAAAAAACAAATTTTAGAAAGCCTGAGCTGTACAGCAAGCCTGCTGGCTTCTCAACCTGCTTTGACATATGCCGGGGAAGATTTAAAGCTGTCAGGTTGTTGGATGGTTGCCATGGGATTGCAAAGCGGGGGAGAGAGAAATCCCCAGGCAGGATGCAGATGGACGGCTGGCTGCAGTGGCTGGGCTGACCTGGCTCTCGGCATACCCAGCTGGGAAAGCACCCCTGAAGATCTTGTTTAATATTACTGCCCTGAAGCCTTATTTACCTTGACATTTTGGGCAACTTAGATGAGGAAATCAGCATAGGATATTAGTCTAAATCAACATGCAGACAAGCACCTGAAGCAGCTGAACTGCTGTCTGAGCTTTCTGCCCGACCAGAGCAAGCCTCACACATTACCCTGGGGTAAATCCACAATGCAATGCACGTGGGAGCTGTACATGCGTGCCCTTGCCATGTCTGCTTTCTATTTGGCTAAACACACATGGAACTGTCACCAGTGCTCCTGCTTTGGTTGACCTCTGTGCTATTTGAACTATTTGTCTTGCTGGTTGGAAATTTTCTGAGCAAAACAGACTAATTGGCCTTGATTAACAAGCATCTGGTGTGAGTACAAATGGTTATTTGAGCAATAATGAGAAAGAACATGGGGAAGCGAGTTGGCAGCCTAATTTCTGGCAATTGATCCATTCTCCATCCCCAGGCTGCTGAATTTCTTTCTCTGGCAAGGTGGGGGAGGTGTTTTTTTTTTTTTTTTTTACAAGCTGCCTGTAATCTGGCTTTTTAAAACCAAACCGCTTGGCATGCTTTCCCATTGCTCTGCCATGCAAACTGGGGTCTGCAGCCTGGCCCTTAATGGTATGCCCAGCATGAGGACATGTGAAACTGGACTCTGTCATTTGCAGCCACAATTTTCAGAGAAAGTGATAAATATTGCAAAAGCAGAAATAGTTTCCCCTTTATCTTTGCACCTGATTTAAAGCCTGCAGAATGGCTGTACTTAAATAATGCCTAAAACACAAGTGCCTTGGATGCTGAAATCTTGGGATTTAGGATTTTATAAGAAGATAAGCTTTCTGAGACTTCCAGCTACTTTAACACTGCATAGATTCAAAAATGTATTTCTTATTTCCTTTAGAGAGGTGGATTATTTTCCATTCCTTCAGGGGGAAAATAGCTTTTTTTTTTCCTCAAATATACACAGATACATACAAGATGGGCTTTTTTAATTTTGCCAGTGGTGCAATTATATATATTCTCTTGGGGAGAAGACAAGCATTTGCACTGCCTTAAGCTTGTATCAAATTGTCAGCAGATAAGATATGGGTGTATTTGTATTAGGGGTGGTAATGTACCCAGCTAGTGTATGTTTATGAAACTGGTCACCTGTGTCAGACAGCATGGTCAGAGGATGAGGATTCTTACGGAGAGTCAATTTCATTAGGAAGGTACCATTATGGTATAGGCTACCAGTGTAGGCATACAGGTGTGAGCTGGCTGCATTAACCTCTGCTCTCAATAACAGAGGCATGGGAAGTTAAACTCGAGAAATTTTTAGTATTTTGTCCAGTGCAGCACACAAAATCATGAGGTCTTTTTCAGAAATGCTGGCCTTTTGAAAAAAATGGATGATGATTTGATTTCTTGATAAAAGCCAAAATTGGAAACTTTAAAGCTTGGCACTGATGAGGAAAAATGAAGTCTTTCTGAACTGTCAGCATTTCAGAGCTGAAGCAGATCTCCCTGAGCAGCACTGATTTCAATGTTCTCCCCCTCTTAGACTCATACCTTTTATTATGGGCCAGCAGGGCCAGCAGACCCATTGTGGGTGTGAATTACATTTTTGTAGACCCACAGTTTTGCTTTTTCATATTATTTTTCATCTAGAATAGGATTTTGCAATGTACATTTATAAGACATCTAATAAACAAATTTTTGTTTCTGTTTGGTTTACTTAAAAATAGAGATAAGGAGTAATTTTGAGGTGCTACCCAAGACACACTGCTATGGGGGAGAAATGGCAAAGTCAGATTTTCAGCAAGGACCATGTTTCACTCTTAAAATACTAAAAAATACTGATTTTATCATCATCACTTAGAAAATTTAAAAAACCAACCAAACAAGAAACATCTCAAAAACAAGTGAATATGTATTGAATTTTGAGTTAAAATTTTCAGGCTTAGCATGTCATCCATAAGGTCACACTGGGCATCACAACACAGTGCATGCTAGAGTGCATTTCTTTAGGTACACATTTTAAAGCATGTACAGAAATTATTTTGTATAAAACTCTGGTAAACTGGAACCAAAGGCAGATTTTCATACTACTCTCCTAATTTTTACAAAAGTTAGGCAAATTCAGCCGCATGGAACAGGCAGAGAGATGCGTTACTCCTCTGGATGCTAAGTGTAGTACGTATCTTCTTTTGAAGCATTTCTTTAATTACTGCTTAGCGTGAATCAAGAATGGCAACTATTTTCTCTCAGGAAGCAGGTAAACGTGGAGGTTACCAGCCCCTCTGTGAGCACTGAAAAGTACCTGATGTGGTGCACTTGCACAGAGTGCCCATCTGGAACATCTGGCTTGGCACCCGACAGCCGTTGCTTCACCGTAGCGAGCCAGCCTGGGGTGAGCTGCTTAATGTGTGCTAATTTGATCCTGAGTATCCCAGCATCTTGGTATCAGGTACCTTGGGTTTTGTGCATTACAAATCTCTCTGCTCTACTGCCATCCCTGAGCTCAGTGGAAGAGGATGACAAGTGGCAGTTGCGGTACGACGATAACCTCGAGTATAAAATTGCCACGATAACATTTAGTCATGGTAGGCCTACAGGAGACAAAAACGTGCTTCTGTGTTTGGGAGATTGCCAGCTGTGGAAGGCAGAACTGTCAAGATAAAATATCTAAGGAATGAGGTGTTTAAAAGAGAGTAGGGGATATCCATCTTTCACTAAGATACATTAGGAAGCCATTAAGGAAGAGGTAAAGAAGTTTATAGTAGAATTTGCTGGAGACAAAAATGTGTAAACCCAGCCATTTAAGGCTGATAATTGACAGAGTGCACATCTGCAGCAGCTGAAAGATGCCTTTCTAAACAACAATTCACTATTGGGACGGAGAGGCTGGGTATTGAACTAAATGGATCACTTCAGGAGCAAGAATTTTGGGCCCTTTCATTCACTCTGCCTCTTACCAGTCAAAAAGGAACATTAGGGCTTTTCAAAAAGAAAAACCTGTCTCTTGAAATTCTATCCTGAAAGGCCTAAGGGGAAATTTCATGGGTGTTTTGCAGTTGGTGCAAAAAATTACAGAGATCATCAGCTTCCAGCTGGTAACTGCACAGAAGCAAAATATGGAGTTTCATAAATGCAAAGCTTTCCCTCAGCTTCCCTCTCCAGCCAAAGATGATATATGAATGGATTTACTTGTGTGTGACTAATTTATGTATACATACATGCATATGCATCATACAACATGGCACAGTGCAAGGTCTTCTTTGATGGCAGAGAAACCCCAATGCAGATATTGAGCTTTTTCTCTCTAGCCCCAATCTAACCACATTCTCATCATTCACATGTTTTTTAGCTCTGTAAGTGCAAATCTCCTGCTACCACACTACTCTTCTTTTAGCCCATGGATTTGAAAGCATTATGTTTGATTTTTATTGTTTCCTCTAGCCTTAAAAACCAAATGTAGCATAGCTTCAGCTGTTCTGAATGATGCAGAAATACAAAGAATGAAGTTAAAAAAAATGCAAGCAGTGATAAAAATATGCTGCCTTTCAGTAGGGACCATCCTTATTTCTGTTGTTATCCCACAGCACTGGCATCATTAGGGAAGACAGAGGAAGGAGAGGTTTCTGTCTTCCCTGACTCCAAAATTCACTCCCATCTTTGATCTAAAAAAAGCCATCCCAAAAAAACTTTAAGACCATGTGTTTGCCTGGACTTCTATAGAGGGTTGAAGTAGATACTTTGATTTTTTAGCTACCTGAAGGCTGAAATGGACACTAAAGTTTTCTTTAGTAAAACAAATAAAATAACAGTTCATGTGTTCAAAGCTCATTCTTGTAATCACCACTGTATTTTCCTATATAGCTGAGAAAACTGGTATCACTTAATCACCCAAGCTGTCCATTGTCTCCTATTACTAAAAGAAACGTTTCAAAGTCCAAAATACAGGGAATTATTTTGAAGATTGTTTGAGGCCAAGAAACCAGAATCAGAGCTTAGGGTGTTGACCCTATTTATCCATGCCAGAAATAAAATGAAATTTAAATGACAGGAAGCTGAAATATATTTTTACATTTATGTATTCTTGGAGGTAATTATTTTTCCAGCCTTAACTTCTTATCACATTTCTTGGTTGGGTTCTTTTTGCATCAGCTGGAGCAGTGATTAAGAAAATATTCTTATTTCTAAATATTCTTTCTGGTTACAAAGGAATGACATAGTATTTTCATTTTTGACCTTGTGATTTTTATTTCATTCTAGATTTTTAGGAGACCCAACTAGATGATGAGTGTTTTTCAGTCATTCAAGCAGCAAACTGTTCATCAATTTTTCACTAAGATATAACCTTGCCAATAAGTTCTTGTCCATTTATTTGACTGTATTTTTCATATTTGAGATACTTGCTGGGATAAATCCTCAGCTGAGCCAGCCTGAGCTCTGCCAGTCCAGAGCAGCTAAAGGTTTCCCCGAACATGCAGCATGGCACATTTTGCTTTAGTGTCACCCCAGTGTGAAGGATCATCCAAAGCCAATGGCACCAGCAGAAGAAATGTTTGGCAGAGAGGGATCTTGGAGGGGTAGGATTTGCTTTCTACTGTTCAAGGCAGGGAAGGCTCTCTTTGGATTTAGCATGTCACTGCTTCTTCTAAAACTACTCTAATGCCACGGGGCTTGCTGGTAGACTCAAAAGATGAAAGCAAAGGCAGAGGTTAAGGTATGCAGTAACCAATAAATTGCCTGCTAAAACAGGAGCAGCCGGTGGGGCCATGGCTAAGGAGAGAGGTTAATGACAAATGCAGCAAGACTCACAACAGGCAGAGCTGGGACAGTAACCATCAGCAAGCTCAGCAGGAGGGAAAAACACTACTTTGTGATGGACAACGCGTGCACTTAGCAGAAGCAGAGGCTGGGACCTCCCTTCCCAGCAGCAGAACATTGCCTGTCTCAATTTTGGAGCGTCCTAGACACCCTCTGCTGCAGAACTGAGCACTCTTCCTGCTGGTGGGAATGGTCAGTGGCAGCAAGTGGTGGGTAAGGGGCTTGGGGACTGGTTTCCTCCACAGGCCTTGCAGAGCAGAGAAACCTCACCCTGGCTAAGGCTTTCTAAGGTCTGCTCACCCTGGTGCATCCAAGCTTCCCAAATTGATGATATTGACCTCTCTGCTTCCCACCCTCCAGTAAAGCTCTGACCAGTAAACCGATTTGCTAAACTGATTGCTTGGGACCAGAGGATCAAATCCTGCCTCCAAGAGTGCTGTGCTGGGGCCTGAGACAGGGTTGTTGACGTTTATTTATTTTGAGGAAGGATCTGTTGAAATTTGAATCCCAGCTGGCTGTTGTGCATCAAAAGGACTGCAGAGTGGTGTATGGTCTGTGAAATAGCCACAAGGCAGTAAAAGAGGATTTAGAAGGAAGAGCTTTGGCCAGCACTCTTTAGAAAACTATATTTACAGTTGCAAGACCAAGGCCAGGTGTAGACAGAGCCAGAGCAAGCAGTGGCTCATCTGTGGGAGGAAATGAGCCCACATCCTGCTGCCTCCTTCACCTCTGCCAGAGGGCTGGAGAGTCGGGCTGGCAGCTCTGCTGTCACAGCCATTGCCAAGAGAGCATTTGGGATGTGTGAGGGAGCAGCTGCTGCTCCTGCAGAGGAGTGGAGAGAGGGACCAAGCACCTCCAGCTAATGTCCCCCATGCCTGCCCATCCCATCCCAGCTGGAAGCAGATGCAGTAGAAGCCTCAGCCCTCACAGCTCACTCTGAGGGTTCATCCAGCCCAGCTGTGCTTGTACTTTCCCTTTCCTTCCCTTTTGGTGTTCACACTTGCAACAGATAAAAAGTCTTGAACCTGCTTTTCAGTGAGTGGTGCTAAAATCTGGCCTGATCCTGTGCATTCCAGATGGATCTGTTCCTGCAGGAAGAGGAGGCACACTCCAAGAAACACCGGGAGACTCACAGCCAGCCTCTCTGCTGGGATAAGCTGTTCTGTGGACTCAAAAGAAGCTGTACTAACCAACTGTCCTGCAGCAACACACTGAGGCAAGACCATTTTTGGGAGCAAAGGCTTGCTTTTCCTCATGCTACTTATGCACTTGAGTAGCTGCAATAGATTTCATCTCAAGCACTCTTGATTTACACCACTCTAAACTAAAACAGAGGCAAAAGAAAAGGGCCAGCACATCAGCTGGTAGCTACAGAAACAGCTTGGTTGAAATCAGTCTATTCCAAGTGCATGGTGAACTCACAAAGTTGTCAAGCCTTGGAACAGGCTTCCCAGGGAAGCGGCAGAGTCACCATCCGTGGAGGTATTTGAAAGACCTTTAGATGAGGCACTTAGGCACTGGTGGGCTTGGCATTGCTGGGTTAAGAGTTGAACTCAGTGATCTTACTGGTCTTTTCCAACCTAAATAATTCTATGATTCACCCTGAACAGCCACGTCACCTTTTTTGAAAATGGCTCTGGATCTTCACCCTCCATCTGATGTATGGGAATAGCTGCCATACAGTCAAAACCAGGAGCTAGGAGCTAGCCTGGGACACTCCTCAGGAGTCAAGTGCCCAGCTTATTTTATTGGAGATGCTTTGTACTCTTTGAGCAAAAAAAGTCATCAATTAAAGACCCTAACGTGAACCACTACATACAAGGAGGAGGCACAGGAGTAGTGCTTGGTTTTGGGACCCCACTTCTACAGGAAATGCCAAGTATGATTTGGATGGTTTCCCCCTCAGCAGCAGAAACAAGCTCTCCCAGGTGCTGTCTGATTATCCTGGGCAGACAGGCACTAAATTAAGAACAAAAGGGGAGAAGAAAAAGAGGGGGAAAATGAACATTCATTTAGCATTAAAAAAAAAATGTCAATAACAAAATTAATCAAGACACCCAGGAACATTAAGAGAATAAATTCTTTAATTGCTTGTACACTGCTGCCAGGGGTTTAGGCAATACCAGAAGGAACTGGAAATGATCTTTTATGAGCACACATTCAACTTCAAGATAGCCTTAATGAAACAAGGGAGGAAATTTTCCTTGATCAGGATGTTAACCATTGGTTACAATCCGTTTAGAAAGTGTCAGGTTGTGAAATGTGGCGTTACACGTTCTGAATCACTGACAACTCAGCAGCAAAGGTTTTTCAATGTCTGAGAATCAGTGACTTGAGACATAAAATGAGAGATGAAGTATAAATTGCAATCTATTACTGGCCATGAAATAACACCAGGAAAAAAAGAGAGACTAGCTCTTTTGTTGATACCCTGCACTGACAAAAACAGTCTCAGCACAGAAGAAATCGCTCTGAGAGACACAGACTGCAAGTTTCTTGCTGTAAACACTGTGACAGTCTTAGAATTTATAAAAACCTCTCAAGTCAATAAGTCTTTGCTTTGGCATGGGATAATTCTATTTTAGACATAATCCGGGAAGAAGAAGAGGTATTGATCACAGAAGTGGTAAGGAATTCATCTCACTTGACTTTATTTTTAAAATAGAATCTAACCTACTTGAGTTTTATCTAAACTGGACACCTCAGCTCCTTTTACAATCAATGGGTGAAGCCAGGTATCTCCAGGTGATAATTTATCCCATTCTAAAAGTGGTATGCAAGCTACAAGAGATTAATTCCCTCAGGAATGATCAGCTCCTTTAGACTAACTTTGAGACCTATGGCAGGGCTGTCCAACCTCTTGGGCACACCCAGTTTCCAGAAGGCAAAATCTGGAGGAGGTAAATCTTGTTCAAACAAACTCCAGTGCCTGGGGGTGCCTATAGCTAGGGGGACTTCACCAGGATTTGGTTTATACCATGCTAAGAGAAAAAAAGAATATCTTTAGTGACCATTTTGTCCCTTTCTTTTGGCTGACAGGAAATTTTGGTCCCCTTCTTCACATAAGTGAGAATGACAGATGATGTTATAGTAGCTAAAGTAAACAGCATTGCCAACAGCTCAAAAGATGTGTGGAATCACACAACTTTTTTTCAAAACTCACTTTCTAAGTATAGATTATTTTTGTGTTACGAACACAAGAATAACAGATTTCTTGTAGTTCTCTGGAAATATATTGGGGGCCATTCTTATCAATATAGAATTTTTCGGTTTTCCTTACTTTTTCAAAGTCCCAAACCTCTTTCCACAAATCTGCTTTTTATTTTTTTTTTTGCTTGCTTTAACAGAAACAGAAAACAAACATGAAAGTGCATACATAGTTGGTATAAAAGGAAAAAAGAAAAAAGATTTATTTCTCGTAAACTTTTGTTTGTTATGAACACTGAAATAACCTTTTATAGATGGGACGACAGATCTTCACATCCGCAGACCTTCAACTCACCTCCCAAAAAGTGAAGAAAATTTATTTTTGTGACAGGGGAAAATTCAAACATGCACCTGGTTCCCTACTTATCTGATGAGCCAAAGCAAGGCACACTTGTCTTTCCATCTGGACTTTCATCTCGCCTTTCATCTGGACATTTCAATTTCCCTTTGAAGTTGAGTCTGTTTTTTTTGATTTTTAGCGTTTGAAAAAGAACGCCACTGTTGAATCAAATAATTTCAGGGAGGGAACAGCACAGGGCTTGGGTTTACCATCAGTTCCATAATAGCAACATCACTCACATATAACTTTGTTTCGCTGGCTGATATTAAGAATAATGGTTGCTTGCAGAATGATGCACAGGTCTGTCAAATATACACATACATGCCCTTTAGACTGAAAATGATTTTGTTTTATAGCACCAATTCGATGTTACAAAGTTCATAAATTTGTATTAGGAATGTGATTGCATCATTCCGATCCTGTGGTGTGAAATCACAGGAGGAAAAAACCCAATTACTGCAAAAAACACTGGAAGTTTTGCGTAAAAATCAATGGCAGGATATGACCTGTAGTTTGAAAACTTTAAGCATGTACAAAGGACTTCAATCTTTATGATGAAGATTATGGTTCTGGCCTCTAAAATAATAGCAAGTATTAACTGCACCATCTCAACAGTTTTACGAGACAATAATCTGGTTCTGAAGTGGAAAAACTATGAGGTCAAAACCTGGGCAGTTTATCTCAATGAGAGACTTGGAATATTGCTCACTAAAACAAAAAAATCAGTAGCGTTATCTGTTGACTGTTATAAGTAATATATATATATATTAACCTAAAATGTTAAGTAAATCAGCAGGAGCAGCCATAGGAAAAGTAGCTATAATTGTTAGAGTAGCCAGAAGGGCAGGTTTCTGGTTTTTGACTCAGAGCTGAAAGAGCATTAAATTTGCAAATACCTAGTAGGCAAGAGGACGCACCAGAGAGCTGATTTATTTGGGTCTGCTATAAAGGCCCAAGTTTGTCTCAGCCTGCCGAAGATAATGGGGGGTTGGGGGTGTTTGATGGATATACTCCATGTAAATAGAGAATTAGGGGCCATAAGAGAAACAAGTAATGATACCTATGTGACTAATTTTCTTTTGTCATGCTGTAGACATCACACAGTTGGTTTTTCCCCCCTCCGGGTAACACTTTCCCTCGTGTCGTGAAACAGGCAGGATTCAATCACTGAAATGATTTCAACAGAAATTCCCAAGGAAAGGAAAACCTCAAAAATGGTTTTGAGGTACCAAGTGATTATGGTCTGCATGATAAGTTTCTTGTAACATTTCTCTTTTGTGGCTTGAAAATACAGCAAGTATTAAAAAAAAAAAAACCACAGTGGAAGCTTTGGAACTAAACTCCTTGAATGCGAACTTCATAAGACCTACTTGCTTCTATCTTCTGCCTTTGTGTTCATTTGCCTGCAGACACTTTCATTACATATAGAATGTAGTAAAAGTAAGTTTAATGAAAAGGGGAAGTAAAATTCCTGAGAATGCTGGATGTGTAGCAATAATCAAATACAACAAAACCACAAAACCTTCTGAAGTTGTGAGAAAGACCCTGAGTTTTTTCCAGTCTTTTGAAATTAACCAGCCCTATTTTATTGCAGAATCACAATAACATCTAAAATGGATAAATGTTGCTCTTCAGCTTAAAGAAAATTATAAGGTACTGAAACAATAAGGGGCAGGACCTGATTCTACCCATGTACACTGTTATGTGCTGAAGAGTTAGGGTTCATTTCAGTGAATGGTAGAAAATATATTTTCACCCTGTCCTTTGTTGAAGTTGGTAAACTTGCATTGGAATAATGAATAATAAAGGATCAGGACCCCACTCTCCATCTTCAGCACACTTTGGAACTACTACTGTGCCATCAGGGGTCCTGGACACAATCCTGCAAAACTCTTATTTCCTTCCCCTGCAAATATCCAAAATTAAATGCGCTCCTTTATTGCTTTAACACAAAGATACACACTGAGAAGCGTTTTGGGCAAGATGCCCTTTATGTCTGAGCAGGGAAGAGCTGCTGTGTTCCAGGTTCACAGCTCAGCCCCAGGGAAGGCAGGTACACACAGCAGAACCTCTTCCAGCTGTGCTGGGGAGCCCCTGGGCAAACTGGGATGCTGGTGTCCAGCATTAACAGCATCATTTCAGCGCAAGGAGAAGAAACGAGGCATGGAGCAGTACAGGTCTCTTTTGCCATGCCTACAAATTAGCTCCAGTGGTGGATTAAATGCTTATCACTAATTTAAAAAAAAATACAAAATATTTTTTTTTTAAAAATGTAAAAAAAAAAGAAAAAAAAAAAGTACCTTGCTGCTTTTTGTTACAGTTCATTCCAGGTAACTTATTGCCAGGAGCAGTTGTTGGCATAGGCATTCTTTGGCAGAAACATGAATAATTAAGCCTGGTACCAGAATACCTCATTATGGGTTTGTTACAGTATTTATTACTTTCTACATTAATGTCAGTGGGAGTCCCATCAGCACATGGAAAGGAGAACAGACCCTGGCTTAACTCTACAACTTGGCAAGCCTCCAGTGAAGTTAAGCTTCAGGATTTGTCTTCAGACTGATATGCGACAACATGTTTGATAATGACCAGTTTCAGCTTCAGAGTGAAGCTGAAGTTGTACAGCTGCATTCCCAGCATCCAAAGAGCAGCTCACATGTGCAAAATATTTTAACTGCAATAATAGGAGCTACTTACATTAAAGCATCCTGAAAGCCTTATAGCAAACCCTTCCTCTAATGTTAGCAAGATGATTTATATATGTATCTGCAATGTGTCCCCAAGTTCTCTTTTCAGGAACCAAAGTGTACTAATGTTTCACATTCCCAAGCTCCTTTTATTTCAACATGAAAGTGATTAAAGATGTTTATCTGAGCTAAAGAACCTTAAGACGGTACCGCTTTCATTGTAGGAACAATTAAATCGATCCCAGGGGGACTTCAGCCACACAAAAGAAGTATTTGAGAATTCTCCATTAACCCCCTCGCCATTTGCTTAACAGGAAACCCTAATGCATAAACAAATAGCATAAGTGTGACAGGAAATACAACCGAAGGAACAAGGAGGTTTGCTGGAGGAACTGCTTTCCTGATTTTAATGACTGCGCAGGACTTTATGAGAAAGGTTTTCTTCTCCTTCTCATGAGAAAGAGCAGATATTCTGCTTCTTTGCTTTAATATAAAACATGATCTTGGGAGAATTAGACACTGGTTTTGCACTCGGGAAAAAAAGTGTATTTGCAGCTAAATTATTTGTTGTACATATTGTATTTCAAGAGCAGAATTAGTTAATTTTGGCCATAATAGTCAAAAGACCAAACCTTACCCTGTTACCAAGATTTTTGGAGGAAAGCCATAGCTCCACTTCACAGAAAGAATCAAAGATTTCTGTACTGGATTTAAAAACAAAAGTCATATTAAGGAAAAAAATGTTTGGGTTTCAAGTGCTAAGCCACATTTTTAAAAAGTGCGTGCCCAAGACCCCTCTCCAAGGCACAACAGCTCTCTCATGGCATGCCACTGTGGGCTCTGACAGCCAGATGTATGACTGCCTGCTGCTGTTTTCTTCTCTTGTTTCCAGGGTTTACGGAGGGACACAGGGGAGAGGCCAAGCACGAAGCTGAAGCCCATGCACTGCACTAACGTGGGCAGAAGAAAAAGCCTTGCAATGAGCTGGCAAGCAGGGAGCCAGCAGAGGATGTATTGCTGAGAGAGAGCAGCAGCCCTGGGACTGCTGCAGCCCAAAGGCTCGATTTGTAATCGCTCCGCTGCCTGAGTGTCAAAACCATTTGGCCCTCCAGGGTTTATAGAGTGATAAACAGCTCTGTTTTGTCATTTCGTGCCAAACTCATTGTATTTCTACAGTGGAGGCTATAACTAATATGTAGTTAAAGAAGCTGGAGACACTCTGGTCTCTTGAGTTGGTGGCAGGAGGGATTTGGAGAGCAGCTCACTCAGCTGGGTGGGAAAGTGCACAGAGACCTCCCCAGCTGCAAAGAGAACAGGGCTAAGGAGCTCTCTGGGAAGCCTCTGGAAGTCAGAACTGCAAGGAGGGTGAAACTTAGGTGGATCTAAGGAATATCAGGGTTCTCTCTCCATTGTACAGCCATTGGCAGGAACCTGAAAAAAGAGATTGAAGGTAAAGAAATACTTGGACCATGTGGACTTACTTGAAAGCTAGTTCAAGGGGTGCAATAAAGTGGAAGTCACTGCACCAGGCTGAAAGTCAAGGTCCTGCTTGCAAAGGTTACAGGAACTGGAAATGAGACAAGCAGCAGGCTTGGTCGCTACAGGACAGCCCAGCTGATGACAGGATTCCAGGGCTCAGCTCCTTGAAAGTGCATCAGTCTACTGGTCTAGCACAGTCCCTGAGCCTGATGTTCACTAATTCCTGAGCTCAAGCTGTATAGGTTGGACTCAATGATCACAGATGTCTTTTGCAACCTTACTGACTCTGTGATTCTGTGATATCCTCTTCCAGAGGTGTTGAATACCTGTTCTATGCTGGTATTTGTGTAAATCCCACCAGTGACCCCTTTGCATAGTAGAAAAAAAATTTTACTGGTCCATCCTCCCATGACAGAGCTCCAACACTGTGACTGCTGTTGCCCTCTGGGACACTGGCCCCATGCTACCATCTCCCTTCATGGATATCACTGAAAAACCATGATAAGGACAAGTGCCTCTGACCTTTAGGTCCCAAACAGTGCTGCACACTGCTTTTTGGAAGTTCTTTTCCAGGCTCATGAGTTTGGTAATTTCTTTTATTGCATGTAGGAATGTGTTTCCTTCATCAGGTTTCTCCAAAGCTCTTACAGCTGTAGTTTGTTTCCTAATTTTGATCCTACAGTAATGTCTGTAAAGTTATGTTTAGAAAATAACAACACAGGATTAATCTGTTATTGCATTGGTTTTATTCTGCATGGAAGAAGTTGAATACTTCTCACTGCAGGATAAGAAGTTTTGCTGCTGCTCAGCATAGCATGATGACACTGAGCTGGGGGCAAAAAGTAATCCCTATATTCACTGGGTGTTCATTTAAGCCTTACAAAGCATCACAAGAAATTGTCAGTAGGCCAAATTCCAGAAGGGCCACAGGTTTAAAACAAGTATAATTCACTTGCATTTCAGTGGCTCTAGGATTTGCCCCAGTGTGACTGGCAGCAAATGAAATCAGCTCCCCATCCAACCCACTCACTATGTCAGTAATAAAGACAAACACATTTGATCAGATTCCCAGCTGGATCAATAGCAATTTGAGTAGCTGGGAGATCTCACCCACCTTGTTGCTGTGAGCCCAATTTCCATGGGGATTGTAGTCCAGCTTTCCTCAAGCATTGTGTGCCCAAAAATCTGTTTCTTTTGTGTTTGGGTGGTAAAATTGCATGCTTGAAAATTAATCTCCGAAATATTATTTGGAATATTTAAACCAGATTTTCACAAGGACTAAGGAGATACAATCCCTGCAAATCTGTATTGTTGCAACCCTCTGAGCCATTTAAAATGAAATTTCTACTGATCTATGATAAAGGCTATATCTGCACCAGTATGTTAGCTTGGCATGCAAATTCAGATGGAGCCCAACTCCTAGATTATCCACACTGCCTGTGGGCTGGCAATTACCCTTGCTCTAGCCACAAGTGGATAAATTGGTTTCCCAGGCAGGAAAAGACCATCACTGGAGAAAATAGTTTCACCTTTGGGCTCTGCCTTTACAGACAGGATGACTACATTACCTCGATTGCAAATTTGAGTACAACTTCCCCAACCCCAAAATGTAGATGTGAACTCGGGGTCCAAAATGATGCTCACCAACAGCTCTCTGTTCCTGGCCTCCTCTGCACATCAGAAGCCCTTCCAATCAGCTTTAGTGTCAACCATGGGTAAAATAAAAGAGAACCAAACACAACTGATATAAGCCCCTGTCAGAAAGATGATAGTGAGCACAGGAAGGATAGGGGGGTTGGTTTCTTTCTCTAGATTCCTTAGATTTTCACAGGCTAATATGTTGGTTTGGATAGGGGGAAGGGATAAAGAAGGACTGTATCTCAAGTATCATAAAAATATTATAATTACATTATCATTGGTTTTGCTGGACAAAAAGGGGACTCTTATAAAACATTATAAAGCAAGCTGAAATCTGAAATAGATCAGCAAATTCCCCAAAACAGAATTCCAGAAAAGTTCATTCAGGGACTTCACATTTTGTGATTCACCAAGTGAAACAGATTAAGAAAAAAGCCCAGGAATTCAAGGTATTGGTCAGATGTGCACTACTCCTCTCCTGTATCAGCCTATGCCCCCTTTGATTGGGCTACCTTGATACAAAATGAATATATGAATTAAAAAGCCCCATTAAATTTCTGCAGTCAGCTTGGCAGAAGAGGTGTGCTTTGACATATGCGTGTCTATCAGATAACAGAATGGAGCCCAGTTCTGACTGGATCCTCGGTCCTATTATGGATGGAAATAAGTCTTAATAATAAATGGTCATTTCAACATCCCTCTGCCAGAGAGCCTTGCCCCCAGAAGGTATCTCCAAGCCATATCTCTTGGCTTGGAGTAGATTTTTCTAGCTTTTATTCTAACTTTGAAGCTCTATGTCTCTATATTTTCTAAACTTCTGTAGAGAAGTTCTCCTAAGAGAACTCCTGTAAATTTAGGATTTGCTTTCCCATCTCGGCAGATGCAAGGTGTAAGTATGTAGGGTCACAGTCTTAAAAAGAAAACCTATCTTGCTCTTCCAACACTGATGGCTCAACATCCAGAAAGTGTATGACTGAACAAGTGATCTGTGAAGGAATCCTGGAGCTTTGCCTCTGCCCTGGGGCTTACACCGTCCTTGGCTCTGGTGCCAGCAAGTATGAGACAACTCTTGCCTTCATAGGGAATAAGTAAAACAAAATTCTTTTCTCAAGGAACTGAAGAAGCAGAGATAAGCAGATTTCTTGGTGTGTCATAGGATGAGATCGTCAAAAACAAGGGGGTGGCAGAAGGTCAGCAATGCAGCATTTGCCACGCCACCTGCACACTACTGTTTCAGGCTGGTTCTGTTGGTGGATGGTGAGTGGGCACCTAGAAATTTTTAATAATAGCAAAATAATGTAACATATAATCATACTTTTATAGTCTATAAACATAATATTTATTATTTTATTTTTGTATAGTAGCAACAAAACATCAGTAAATTTTCAGGAAATACTCTTACTTAATTTTCAATCAGCTTTCTGGAGAGCGAGACCAAGGGATTTTTCCTGTCATCCACAGGTCACAACACAAATAGAAAATATTTGTCTTTTCTCCAGATGTTTTCAGTACCTTTGCATTCCCAAAGTAATTGCTTTGTTTTCCACCTGGGTATTTTGAAGACTGTCATCGTATGTTAATCTGGATGCTGGAATAACCTGCCCCTGTCAGTACCACTGTCACTGGCATTTTGATGTGTCAATATTGTGTGCTGCAGATGATTGTCCTTAAGAGACAGATTCAGTTTTACTCTATGCCGGATGCAAGCTGCACCAAGGACATCTTCGTGAAATGGCGCTTAACTGAAATTGTCCCCAGGTGATGCTCCGTCTAGAACAAAACACTTTAAACGCTTGATTCGAAACTTTTTCAGAGCCTAGGTTTTCCCAAGCTTCCTATTAAAATCTTTACCTGAAAGGGATGAATTGCTTAGCCCGTGATCTGACTGCTATAGTACACAGATCAGTGTTTACATCTCTACTTGTGCCGAGTCTAATTTATAATTTAACACTGTTGAGACCATCCTGACAATGTAAACACGGTATATTGATGACCTGCAAAAAAGAGAAGCTGTCTTATATGCCAAGTGCCTGTGGCTCTGTTTATGTTGGAAATGCATTATTAAAGAATGTGTGTGGTCAAGCTATAACATTTCTAGTACTGAGGTATCCGTTTTACCCTGGGTCATTTCTTTGTTTCTCCTCACATAGTCGCCTAATCCAACAAGTGATCAAGTTTCAGCCTTCCACTCCAACTCCCCCAATTAAGATAGTGTAATACACAGCATGACAGCCTTCCTGGGCTCTCTGAACCATGTGTGGTGTGCCTTATACTCGACAACTGAATCAGGCTAATTCTGGGAGCAAATACACTATTCAGGCAATGCTGAGCAATTTATTACTAAAGCAGCAATTTACTGTCATTCCAGCCTCCATTAAAAAACTCCTAAAAGTCTGGATCATTTATTCTTCATTAAAATCAACCTGACAACTGCTTCAGAACATAGTGTCCGTGACACTTGAACTTCTAAGTAGACATAGTTAGGGGGGAAATTTAGATGCTATCTCAGTCCTGGCCTGATCATTCACTTGCCTGCTCTTGCTCCTGGGTCACTTGTTTTTCTGAGCAGCCGAGACAATCAGAGGGCTCAGTAAGTTAGGGAGTTTTGTACAAGAGTGCTCACTCCCATGGCCTGGGTGAAAACTGTCTAGTCTTTGGGGATTTCCTAAATAATCTCTGTCCTTCTATCATCCTCTGAAGACAACCTATCCTAGCTGCTTAGGGAAAAGGAGATACTAAGATATTAGCACTAAAAACTGGGCACTGAATGTCAGCAGCCTGAAAGCCTTTGGCAGCATTATGCCATAACTAGGTTGGTGGAGGAGAGTTCTTCATCCTGTGTTGGAAATCTCATGTAATGACCATTTTGCAAAACAAGGACACTTTCCTTTCTGGATATGCAAAAAACATTCTGTTTGACCTTTCTTTCCACAATGAGGTTCCTGCAGTGCCAGTGTGTTGATGAAAAGATGAGGAAGGTTTATCCTGCAAATATTGTAAGTAAGCCTTCCAGATGTTTCATCATCAGCTGAAACAACCACTCCTTGTTTTTCTGAAGAGAGAGACTCACCAGCTGACTGAGAGGAAAGAGTGATGTGAAGAGGGAATGGGTGTCCTCCCCTGCACTGGGCTGCTGGGGTTGTCTGCTTCTCATTAGAAACAGCAACGTCTCACTGTCCTTCAAGAGGTTTACGACTACCCACAGTACCATCATGGTCACTCCTGTCCTTCCTCCAACACTGCACAATTCAGTGTTTCAATGCACATATTTTATAGCATGAAGGGGATATTTTTTAAAAGCAGCACAACATATGCCAAGAGATGTGGCATCAGGAGTGCCCAGATACGTGCAAGCAGAGCTGTCTCTTTTTTTGCCCAACTCTGGTGTTGCAGGTGGTCCATGCAAGAGACAGGCCCCAGTTATCAGCACCGAAGCACAGACATTCAGCATAATTCTACACTTCTTTATTTTTTAAGAGAAGTCTGCACCTCGACAAATCTACCCCTTTATATAAACAAGATTACAGGGAGATGAATGTTCATTGTCAGTTTTTCTATGGTGTTTGCCAGCAAGAACAGAAATGTAGGCATTTAATGCAAGCAGTAAATATATTTAACTCTTATGAGAGAAAGACATCAAACCAACAGTGAACTAAACTTACTAGCATATACTCAGATTCCAGGTGCCTGAATTAGTAGCAATCCATTCAGCATTGGGGATATCTTTTTGGCTAGGCTGCAATATAACCATGTCCTGGTTTTGTTGTTGTTTACTCTGTGTGACATCTATTGACACAAATGAGCCATTTTTTATTCCTTTGTAGACATGAGAGTGAATTTAGCACAGTATGTTATCACAGAGCTCCTCACAGACAGTGCTGACAAATAGCTATGTGGACAACCCATTCAGGCTGTAGGATTATCCATCAGCAATGACAGTAGCTGGCAAACCAGTGCTGTTTATATCAATATGTTATTTTCTAGGAAGTTACCCAGCTTCATTATTATTGGGGGAGATAAAACTAAGATGAGAGGCCAAGACCCTCATTTGGTTCTTAATGCACTCCCATTGCTTTGATGTATTACAGAGAACAAAATTGACTGATGTGGTAGCTCATTACACAGGGAAAAACACACACTAAAATAACATATTTTCTTTACCAGCAGTTCTGTGACAACTAACGGTGTCTAGGAAGGATCCAGGGACAGTTATTTAAAATACATCTTCCCCATTTGTTCCTGAAAAAAAAAAAAATAAAAACAAACAAAGGGGGTTGTGATGTGCCCTAGACTTTAGGTGCAGAAAATTCTGTAAGATAGTGTGTCTTAAATAACAAGTATATAATTTTGACACTCCTTGCAAGCCAAAGCAGTTCACTGATTTTTTGGTGCAGTACCGCTATCACAGCACTTCTCCAGGACATTCTTTCTGGCTCTCTGTGATACTTGAGAAACAAATCCTTCCCATCTCTTGCACAGTAGGTGGAAACCATAATTGCTTCACCAGAGATGGGGAACATGAGTCACTGAGAGGCTAACTGACTTTCCTGGGGACCCATGACACCAAAAGCAGTATGTGGAAAACCCAGGGCTAAAAGATTGAATGTGGAATCTGACCTGAGTTACACTCTGGGTTGAGTGGAGTTGTAATTTAGAGCATAATTTATTTGTTATTAGTATGTCTTATCGCTCACCTGGTAATTGCTAGGCAAGAAAGGCTACCCCTCTTTGACAGGAGTTGGAGCCCAAGCAGACAGGGATATGCAGGTGGGTAGGGAGGCAAGACAGGTGGGGTGTCTGGGGGATGTTCAGAGGACTGCAGTTACTCACAGTGCCTATGGCAGTACTGCACAAAGATCCATTCATGGGCTCTTTGCACTGTACATATAGTGGTAATTATATTGCATAAAAAAGGCTCCCAGAATTTAACTAAAGTTGAAAGCAGTCTAAATCTATATTAGCTCGTTTTGGATTTATCCCTCAAAACCTGTGTTGTATCCCTCAAATGCACCTCTTGCTGGATTACTGGTATTACTCTTTTCCAGTGAGTGACAGGTAAGCAAGCAAACATGGTATTTGATTCTCTGGGGGTTTCCTAGTATGTGTGTGCACTCATCTTTGGCCTGTGCCACCTCAGAAGTAAGGGTGCTTCCTTTCTTTCCTATGCTGGAATATAGAACTTGGAGTCCTTGCGGGTGGAATTCATCCTATCCCCCTTTAGACTTGGAGAGAACTGGGACAACATTTAGACCTGTAGTCTATGATTCTCCTGTCCTACTTCAAATGTCTGCTGTAGGTTGCATTTAGCCTGATGAATTCCAGCCCATCTGATTTTGTCTGTAGTCAAACCCAGACTGTTACCTGTCTCACTACTTGGGGGTAAGACTCAGAGTTCAATTTCACTGGTGTCATAAATAATGTCAGATCATCACTAATGACTAGAAATTCAGAGAGCCTTGAGTTTTTCTCTCTGATGCCAAAGTCGCTCTCCCTGACAAAGTCCTAAAATTTTTGATTCACTACTGTCTCAAAGAGGGAGAGCTACCCATTAAATCACAGGTATTACTCCCTCATGGCATGGATGTTTCTCAAAGCCTTATGTTCATGCTGGGACTCTCTCAGTACCTGCTTATTTGTAAGAAATGAGGGGCTCAGAGTACAAAGTGAGACAGCAGCAAACATGCACAGGTGCTGCTTCTTCTCTCAGCTGTAATTAGGCAGATCTCCTAATGTGAGGACAGAACCATCCTTTGAGCTATAAAATATTTGTCTTTCATTACCTGTCACCCCCTGACTTTTAGTTAAAGAGATGCCCCTTTTCCTGGAACATGCACATAGTTAGGATCAATATCATAATCCTATCTGACAGCTACTCGAAAGCTTCTTTGTGTTAATCAGGTTTTGGCAGCTGAACAGAGCTGCTACTGCATTTTCTTTTAATACTGACTAAGCGATAGGCTCGACAAGAAGTGAAAAAAAAAATTCTTTTAAAAACAAAACCCAATTAGCCCTTTTGTTACTTCAGTGAAGTGGAACAGCTACTTCAGCTGCCGGTGGTGGTACGAGCACAAACCTGCTCCCAAGTGCCCTGCCGCGCTCCAAGGACAGACGGATGAATGGTACGGCTGGCTGAAAGATGTCTTCATCTGCTCTGTTCAGAAGGAAAGCAGGGATTTGGCACCAGCTTTTAAAGAAAATAGAAGATGCAAAATTCACTAAACTTTATTGGTTTGAATGTATAATAATGATAGTTTAATGGCAGGAAAGAGGCAGATAATTAGAAGTGAGTAGCTCTGATTGCCCTTGTACACTGCTCCAGATAGCTTCTCAACACTTCTGAATCCTTGTTTGCTTTGTCTGAAGCTGAAATCCCACAAGGTCTGGATGTTACCAGCTGTCTAGCTAACTAACTGCCAGCACTCTCCCTGAATACAAGCTATCAGCTTCCACAACATCAGCCTCCTCCCCTGAGCTCTCCCTCACTGTCTCTCTCCCCGTGTGATTGCTTTTATCTATTGCTTGCAGGAGCTTCTTCTAATCATATTGCTTCTTGCCTCTGAGGGTCAAACACAAGACCACTGCTACCTACACAAATGGGAAAAACTGTCACCTCTGCTAGACTGATAAGCGTTTGGCAGGCAGGACACTGTGAAGTAGAAGAGCAAACAGCCAGCAATCTGCAAACACCATAAATATGTTACAATCTCAGCAGGAAGATGGGCACTGTATGTACCAAGAGGCCTTTGTTTAATGAGCTGTCAGAAAGCAGGCATGAAATTATGTTTGAAAACATGTGCAAGCTGCAGAAACAGAGCTGGGGCATTAAAAAACCTCTTTGACTTTTCTGTGGATGTTTGGAATGTCTTATCGGTTTGAGAACTGTCATGCGATGAGAGCTATCATTAGCAAGGTAATAGCATTTGAAAGCTACTGATTTTTCTCTCTCAGCTCTGTTTTGTGACCTAAATGAGTGAGGGAAAAACTTAATGCTTCCTTTCTGCTGATTTGTTTCCCCTGAAAACAGAGCCAGAAACCCCAGAGTGAGCATACTGGTAGGAGATAAATCCAAATCATTCTAAGTGGTAAAGGACTAACTGTGGAAGTCAAGAATATTGTTGCTAATCCTTTGGAGATGGTGTTCATCTTACTCTCATGCACGTCCCACCACTCATTTGTTTCAATCACACACACAAAAAGCATCTCAGGGCAGGTGACTGTTATGTGTGACAGCTGTATGAGGGCTGCCAGGGGTCAGGGCAGCAGTCTTCAATTCACAGGTAGTCAACAGTGGTAAAACTCTGTGAAAAATATGACTGCTGAAGTATATTCACAGTGTTAGGGTCACTTTGCATAGCTGTAATAGGGTGTGCACAAAATAGAGCCTCCATTGCTGTTAAATCATGCAGAACAAGTTGTTAAGGATTTAAAACAAATCCTGAAATATCCTTCAGGGTCACAAAGTTCTTTATTTGTAAGATAAATTGAATGGTTTTCTTAATGCTCAAACATCTGTGCTTTCTCTGCTTTTAAGAAAACATTTTGCTGATTCTTTGGCTATTTGGGCATTTGTGGTCTACCCCAGAGCTGAAAGGAGACTGTGAATGCTGAACCAAATCCATGTCAGTCAGGGAGGTATTAATTTGCAATAACAGCTTCTCTTTCTTTCATTTATTTTCTTACTAAAGATGGGGATCAAAATCCAATGCCTATAGGTTAAAGCAAATGGAACCCAGATTCAAACTGTCCCTGTTCTTTGGAAACTCGGAACAAACTAGGTTTTGGGGAAGAAAACAAACAAACAAACCAACAAAACAATGAAAAAGGATCATATTTATGGGTCCTATCAGTTTTTGTCACAACACAAACCAGTCAGATCACCAACAGTGAAAGGAAAAAAATGCAGTGAAGGGGAAAAAATGCACGAATATGAAGAAAAGAAATGCTTGAAAAATAACATTTTTGGAAGCTTTGCAAAGGAAAATGTGATATTTTGCAGAAGTGATATACTCTCTTTGGATTTTGCCAGATAATTAACTAAAACTGAAAAAATAAATTCAGGTGTTGGTGAACAGGCAAACAAAGAAGTGTTTCTACCATGAAGTGCCTCTCTAAGTGTCATAACATTGGTACTTTGGTGAGCTCATTGTCTGTGGGCTGTGTCTGTCTATCTGTCTATCTATCTATCTATCTATCTATCTATCTATCTATCTATCTATCCATCCCATGATCTGTCTCACTCAACCTCCCCACTGCACCATGGAAGATGCAGCCTAGCAGGGAACCATATAGAATATGTACAGAATAGTAAAAATACTGAATATGTAAGAATAATACAGCTGTACCCACCCTGCACTTCACCTATCACAGCCCTGAATGTTTCCAGATAGGAGGATTCAAGCCATAAATTTCCAGGTTTGGATTTTTCCCTTAACAGTCAGATATTTCAACAGGGAAATGTTTAATGTTTTCCAAGCAGCCTTTTCAATGTTAATGCTTTGCCAGTGTAAAGCAGATGAGGAGAATAGAAACAAGAGATAAACCTTCCTTCTTCTGCTTTCTATTAGGTCAAGTTTTTCAAATGTGTTTCATTTCACCCTTGCCAGTATGCTTCAGTACATAAGTCTGCAAAAGTAGGGTTTGATTCTACCAAGAGCATAAAAGCATGGATACTATGGAAACCAAAAATATCCTGTTAATTCATACAAGCAACTATTTTGTCTGAGTTGCAATAGATCATGTACGACACACAGGAAATCCTTTGGTACCATGACCTTCTCGGTATTGCAAGCTCTCATACAAGACCACAGCATTTCTTTCCTTCTCCTGAGAGGGTGTCTGGCTTCCAAAGAGATAACATGCTGTTTGAATCAGAGTTAGGTGCTGAACTGCAAGGAGATAGCATAACAACTCTTAGGATCAAAGGAAAACTGAAAACCTTTCCATTGTGCAATTTCTGAAATTGAAACATTTCATAAGGTGTTCTTTTTTCACCTTGTTTTCTCTTCTCTCTGCCATCTTTGCTAATGTGTTCAATGTAATAATTAACATATAGTATTTTGTGGATCTTTCCTTTTTTTCTTCTACCTTTTAAAACACATTTTGCAGGGTATTAAAGGGAAAAATGAAATTGTCACCTGCCATTGGTACAGAGCAGGCTCTTTATATACTCTTAATTTTAGAAAATGCCTAACACCATAAAAAATTAGCTAACACCTCTGCAAAATACTTAACTAAGAATCCTTGGACAAGCCCACCAGCACCTCCAATGTAACTACTATTACAAAGAACAGAAGGGGGAATTCTAGAGATTGACAGAAAAGAAAGAGGAACAAGCAGAAAAAGAAAAGAGGATCGTCGTTCACAAAGCAGTGTTTGCTCCTCCCATGATGCTGTAGCAGACAGGAGCAAGATTTAAGCCAGGAAGAGGTAGGTACTGAACTTAAGTATTCAGTCCTTAAACAAGATTAGAAGTGCTTGTCTTCAGCTTAACTTGCTGTTAGTGGAATATTGCTTGAGAACTGGATTTGGGGAAAGGATGTTGCCATACTGGAACATTAACGAGAAATAGCCTAAAAGATCCAATGCAAATGATGAAGACCAATACTTCAGTGAAAGGTTTGTGCAGCTCAGCCTGTGGTAGCTCTCCAAAACAGACTGAGAAGTGATTTCATCGTCTCCAGGAGGGAGTAAACAACTGGTACCACAAACAAACAAACAAGCAAACAAAAAAACAAACAAGGGTGATTGATATTGGGAAAAAAAGTGTAACAGGAAACTAGCTGGAAACAGAACAGAAGATGAAGAGATTCAGAGGAGAAACATTAGGATTTGCTGAGGTCCTTGATGCTGAGGGAGCCCTTCGTGACATCCATGCCATCCATTTGTCTCCTCAGTGATGATCACAGCCTCTGAGTATTAGAGAGAAAGTACCAAAGACCTCTTCAGAAATCTTCCCACTTTCCAGCAATCTTGTGCAGAGAGTGTTTCAACAAGCTGAACTTCAGCAGATGGATTACATTTCCTGAATACTTGGAGATTACTCAATGTTGGGCAAGTCAGAGAAGCAATTGAGTGGTATAAACATATTTAAAACCACGTGTATTTAGAGTTGTTCCATTTCCTTACTATACAGCAGGCCAGTGACACCATGTTTCTTTCATCGTGGTCTCTACACAGCTTTCACAGCCCAGAGGACAGCAAGAGGGGACAAACTGGGACCCTTGTGCTTCTATTCGAGTAAAAAGGTAGGTGACCCAAGCAACTTCCCATAGGGTTGCTTGAGCTTCTTCCTTCAGGAAAAAGGTTACTTGGAATGATCCCACCTCCCTCACTGGCTGGAACAGGGGTTGCCACAACCTGAAGACTGCCAAAGCTTGTAGCACTACAATTGATTCACTTCCACCCCACTCCAGGTGCCTGCCATGCTTCAGCCAGGCAGAAGAGGAGAAAGAATTTTACCCATGCACAGAA
Source organism: Rhipidura dahli (assembly GCA_013399225.1). Taxonomy (NCBI): domain Eukaryota; kingdom Metazoa; phylum Chordata; class Aves; order Passeriformes; family Rhipiduridae; genus Rhipidura; species Rhipidura dahli. The sequence continues at coordinate 699,470 of VXAC01001653.1, forward strand.
GAGGAAAAAAGATAAAATTATCAGGAATTTTAGGGATTGTACATCACACCGCATGGTAAATAACAGCAATTGCATTTAGAGCTATTTTAGATGCCACAAACTGGTCTGTGACTTCACGTGAATGGTGAAATGGGACCTGTTTAGTCACTAACTTGTTCCATCACAGAAGAGAGCACACAGCAAAGGGCTTCAGTCTATGCAAAACCACATGTTCCCATGGAGGCACAGAGCCGTATTCTAAGGCTTGAAATCCCACTTAAGCCTATTTGCTTAGTCAGTGGAAAGGTAGGCACCTTTGAAGGCCTCTGAAGAGCAATTCAAGTGCCTGAAAAATATGCTGAGCAGGGAGCCAAAGGGCATGGGGACCTCAGCTGAGGAAGCTTGGTGTGAGGTATTAACCACCTCAGCTGGAGCAGGGCCAGGTTTCCCCTCCGACCACTCTCAGCAAGGCAGGGCATGGCTCTGCAGAGCTGGCAGTGCAGTAGGAACAGCCGCTGGGAGCCTCAGACAGCAGGAACCACACATTTTCCCCATCCTGCTTTGACAGAATTGGCCAGGGTTGGAGGCATCTTTCATTTCCCAGTTCTGTTTTTGCTGTAGAAGACACAGCTTCTTTCTGTTTTTCAAGACTGGCTGATCCCAGCATGCTCCAAATCCATAAAGGAAAATAGGAAATGATTTTCTTAGTCCCTGAATTGACCTGTGGGTCTGACGATCCTGCTAGGCTCGGCAGTTTCTCTGCTGGCTTGAGGAGCACATGTTTATGCACCTGGGATCATGCAGCTTGAATTATTCTTTTAAACATTTTCATAGAGAGTGGCAGTGTAACAGAAATCACTAAACAAAATGTACATTGTGTGTGACAGTTAGCAATGGGCCGGTTCACAGATTGTTAAGGGCTATTGAAAGTCACGCTTATGTTTTTCTTCTTTAACATTTTTCAAGGACAATTTGATTGCATTTCCCAGAAAGGTTAATATAAACAATCTGCTCCCCTCATTTTTATGAGAAGCATTTAAAAGTAAAACGTCCTGCTGTTATTTCACTATTGCCTGTGTTATTGATGGCTGAGGATTCCCAAATAGGTTCTGAATTTTTGCAGCTTTGCACATTTCTGGGAGAATTGCTCAAAAGTCCACTATCTCATTCTCCATCCAGCAGCACTGAGAAAGGCAACATTTCTTCAACATTTGTTTGAACACAGTAGGGCACGATTCATCGCCTGAACTTTAGCCACGTGAACGACAGTGCCACCTATGAACTCGTTATTTAAATGGCTTCTACAGGCAGCCACCAGAGGGGCAGAGGAACAGCTCATCTCTCAGAGGTGCCCATTTCTGACATATGTGCCCTTTGGGAGAGGCCCTCTTTCCCCACTGAAAATAAAGCCAGACAAAGCAACTCAGACAGATCCCTGTCCTGATCTGGTTTGTTCCCTGGCAAATCATGTGGGTAAGGACACCCTCTGGTGTCACCGTCTCCCACAGGACCAGCTGGCTCCAACACTTACTCATGTAATCCACACTTAGTTAACGAAAAAATGTTAGAAATATTTCCTTCAAAGAGTAATTTCTGGATGCTAGTCAAGACTATTCTTGGGCCAAATTTATAAGTCCACAGTGAGTATAGATCCACAGATTTTTCATATCATTGGCATGTCTGGTTGACATTTCAAGTTACTACCAAATTAACTTCAGTTAATTTGGATGCTTTGAGCAGGAGCTTGGACTAGATTAACTCTGCAGGTCCATAAGGTTTTCAGATAATCACATGACATTGTAACATATTATGTACCCATCAGCCATTCAACACAATTCATCTGATTGCCCAAGCTGGACGTTCTATTGGATTTTCTACGTTTCATTGCCTGTGCTTTTTTCATGTACAACTTGGAAAATAGATCTCAAGTAGGTAAAAATGTTCTCCCTCCCTAGCCATGTGTAAGTTTCCCCATTGCTTTCTCACCTGTACAAATAACATGGACACGTTGTGTTGGTCTGCACTGCCTGTACTTTGAGAACATGTTCACTCTGTGTCCTGGCTGCTGACAAAACTGGGGCACTGCCCAGACAGCTGAAACATCTGATACTGAGGACAGTAGCAAACCTGGTTTGGGCTACCCTCTGGAGCATTATTTGTACACGTGTGCCATGAAACTACCCACCTTTTTGCTGTTTTATCAGCTGAGGTATCTGTCAGTGTCTGCCAAAAATAGCTGCACACCACTTGTCAGCTCCTAGCACTTAAAAGCAGATGTAACCATGAGAAATGCACAGATTTCAGAGCAACAAAAGATGATCCCTCTGCAAAATAATATTTTATGTTTTAGTTAAATCTAGCAAATTGCTCTATTTTAAAACTTGCACTACTTTAAATGGATTGATTTATAAGACATGAATCTGTGACAAAGTCAGGACCTTCTCTTCTCAGGGCAGACCAGGTCTGGGTTTTGCTCTCAGATCCACGGAAGCATTTCCCATTTCCTTCTACCTGTCCTTCACATTCAAACAGATACATACATCACTTTCATTCAGATTGTCTCACTGCTGTGGCCACTGGTGCTTAAAAAAAAATTTGCCAGTTTCCAGTAGGTACATGAGGACACATATGTGGAATGATGCCTGATCATGTATTTACAAGTGACCTTTTTCAGGAAAGAATAATGCTTGTGAAGCTAAAAACCCTAGGAATAAAACCCACCCACTCACTACCACTGAATTAAAGCAGTATTTATTACACCTCTTCAAGACAAAAGGAAAATGCAATAAAAATTCAACCCCGAAACATCCGGGTGTTGATCTAGGTAGGCAAGTGGGAACCATGAACACCCTGTGCACACCATGGCTGATGTGCCAGGGCCCCCAGGGCTGCTGTGACAGACCCCACTTTGGTCTGACAGAGCGGGTGGCAGCAGGGAGCACCTTGGGGGAAGATGTGGGAGAGTATGAAGCGAGCATGGGGTTTGAAGTAAATTTTTACTGGGAGCTAGAGCTGCTCTGGATCTTTCCTAAACAGGTCTCATTCTGAAACGTATTCTCTCCAGTGTTGTAGACAAATCTCTGGGCATAAGGTGTAAAGCACAGATGCTGAACCAACAGGAGCCATTTCTGCCGCAGTCCATGTGGCAGCTCAGTCTCCCTGTGGCACTTCTGCACAGGTTACATGCCCACCTCTGGACAAAGAGTTTCTGAGCACAGTCCCTGCCTCCAGTCTTCCTTCTGTCCCCTGTCCCAGGCTCCCCATGTCACCTCCCTCATCCCTCCTCTCTGTAGCTGCCACCTGGGTGGTAGGAGAAGGAGGAGGAGGAGGAGGAGTAGGGCATGTTTCAGGCAGCAGTGTAATGCCCCATCCTCAGGAGGAATCCCTCCCCCAGCCCTTCCCAGCTGTCTCCTTGCACTCACCCACGGGACATCACAGATTTGGAAGCTGCTCTTCCTCCACATGTCCCTACAGGCAAACAAGTCCTTACAGAAATGTATTTAACATGTACACACTTGACATATAGCTGTGCTCATGACCTGACTATTTGCTTTTAAGAGTTATGAACATCTTTTAGGAATTCTGAGCATCTTTAGGGGCTGTTGTTTCATAGGAGACCTAGGTTAAGCAAAATTCCCATTTTCTAAAAAGGCAAAGGACATGCCAGGCCAGTCATTAAAGCCCTAAAATTTTCAGAAGTGACTAATGGTTTTTGATGCCTCCAACATTTTAGTGTGTGGCTTGAGACACTTCATAAAAATCTAGTTTTCTGAAGAGTGGCTTTGCTGCTCTCTAATAATTAAAATCTTAGAAGAGGGAAACCCAAAATTAACAATCATTTTTCCAAAATATAACTCTCCAACTTTTATAGAGCCTTCAAGTGGAGAAATGGACGGTCTAACTTTGTTCAGAGAAGAGTGTAGCCCACATACTGGTGAGAAACTCAGCTACATCTTGGTAAACATTCCCTATATAAGCAACATTTTCCAGAGTCTTTCATTCACTGTGTAAAAGCCCACTACAAGACAGATAACATATCTAAAATATACTTCCAACTCTCCAAGACTTACTCACAAATCATCTGCTTTAAAAGAGCACTATCCAAGTACACTTCACAAAGTTTTCCATTTTGCCCTCCCAGGCAGCCCAGCAACATGGCTGGCAATAAATAACGCTGCAAAGGAAATTCTGTGTCAACTAGGAGGGTCAAAGAAAAAAACCCGACAGAAGAAAATGTACAAAAAAAAGTGTAATTTATTGCCCCTTAGCATCTGCTTTTATCTGTATCCTTTTGAGAACAAATTAACAAGTCCTGCCTCTCTCCATATGTTTCTTTCTGTGGAACATCATGGCTCTGGAGGTACACGTTCGTTCAGTCGGCAGTAACAAGCACGTATGTTTGTTATGCACTGAAGAATGTGACCATTATATGTTGATGATACTTTTATAATATGATAAATCACTGCAAGAAATAAAGAAATATTTTATAAGCCAGAAGGAGCAGGTCTTCTTTTTTCTTTTTTTTTTTCTTTTTCTTTTTTTTTTCCTTCAGAAAGCAGCTCAAATCCCAGTGTTTCATGTACACTCTTCAGGTCATAAAAACAACTTCTTTCAAAATGTAGATGATCCCCATATGCTTAGAAATCACCCTTAAAAGGTCAGTAATTAATTTATTTTGGTTTTTAACTATTATAAAATTAAATTTTCATGTAAAAAAAAGGATAAAAGCGATTTTTATTCTGAATAAAGCTTTTTTTTTTTTTTCTGGGATATAGCCTGTGTATTTAAGTATATATTTATATAAAGGACTTTGGCAATTCACTGTAAATTCACTCAAATCTTTGAACTAAATTCTCAATAAGTATACAGAATGCTAAAATTGGATCTATATTTAAGGTGTAAAAAACGCTATTGAAAAACGGTGTTCCACCCTAAATTAATAACTGTGAACATAGATAAACCAAACAGAATTTCCCATGCAACAATTTTTTTCTAAAAATAGCTTTATTTTAAGTTTAAAATCTAATACTGATATAATTTCTATACTAACAAGAGAACAAAATATTAACAATACGCTTAACCAGGATTTTACATGCAATTAAATTGTCTTAAGATCAAAGCATTGGGGAAATGTGGCTAAGAATTACTCTTTTGGCAGAAGAAAATACATATTTGTATTTTAAAATGTGGATTGCATATGCCAGAATCACAGCTCAGAATAGCTGAAAAAGTGAATGGGAATGTATTGACTTACTCCACTTTGGGATCTGCAGCTGAGCAGAAAGTTTTGGGGCCGGGGGAGATTGCTTACACCAGAGACAGTTGCAGACATTACACTCTCCTGCTTGCAAAGGGGGACTTCAATAATCTCAGACCCATTTATGGTGTTTTGGTAGCAACCATTAATCTTCTCCAGTGCTTTTAGGCACTTAGCATATTTCTGTAAAACTATTAACAGATGAAATTAACATACAGAGGGAGCGCCAATCTAAATCAAGCAATAAGGACGCGATATTATGATACTCAAACTTATGAGATGGCTTTAAAAATCATAACTCTGCCCCACAGATAATTACCCATTTTTTTTCATTTGCCTTCCAATTTCTGGGGCTTAAAAAGACATTTGACTTTTCTGTCTTTTTTTTTTTTTATTTTCCTTCCAATTTTTGGGGCTTAAAAAAAAATTTTACTTTTCTGTTTTTTTTTTTTTTTTTTTTTTTTTTAAAGTAAGGGTTAGAAATGGAGAAGGAAATCAGCCACTTTCACAAAAGGCATTGTAAGTGCTAAGTGAAGCTCACTCATTTAAAACCACGGTGATATCTCCTGCCATTAATGATTAAGCATCAAAAATTACTTTACCAGCACTAGGAATAATGTTCTTCAAGCTTTAAAATGCATGTGAGGCTTTTATTAAAGCAGATGAGTTAGAGATACCATAAGAAAATTAGTGTAGGTATTTGGCTACTTTAACTTCCTAAAACATGGATCTTTGAACTTCTAAATGTCTAGTAGAAAGGTAACAGACCTGCAGTACAGGTTGGGAAGAATTATGCTAATCTGATAATTTTAATCCATAACATAGTTTGAGCTAAAAGAGTGGTGGGTGTTCCTACCTTTCCCTACACAGTCTGTATTTTATGTAAGTGTGACTACAATATGGTATATATAACATGCTGTGCATTTGAAGTACATTTATATGAGGCTCCCACAGAACAGGGAAGCATCACGTCGCGAGGAACAAGGTATTTTTACACACATTCAGGAGGCAATGTCTGGCTTGGGTGAACTGACAGCTTCTGAGCATAAAAGTGCATGGTTTTCATCCAGGTGTTGTCCTGCAAACAGAGCAAGGTGTCCCATACAAAATCAGACAAAGGAGTTTCCAGCTGCAGCATCCTTTTTTTCCCCCTGCTCTACTTTTCCTTGTAGTATTGAGAGACCCAGGGCAGCAATAGACTCTTTACACCCAGCCAACTTCAAAACAGTTTCTATCTCAGATTACCAGAGTCTGCAGAATTCAGCTGTTTTCAGAGCAGTCAGAGGTCACTGCAAATCAGCAGTCTTTGAAAAGTAACCTGTCAAGGCATCCACTTCTCGTGGCTTACCACATCTATCTAAACATATCTATACACAAAATGGATGACGTCTCCTGCTGCCCTTTCGAATGGCTTAGTGTAAGACCTCTCTGTTTTCTCAGCCTTTGTACTGCTCTGACACACAGGGACAGCCAGCAGTCCCAATTAAAAGAGCAGGGGGGAAAAAGAGTGGGTAGATCTTCTTCCAGATGGCTTTGAAGAGGCATCAATCTGCTACAGAGATTCACAAGACCCCAGACAAGTAGTTAGATAAGCCAAGACCGTGCATTAAGGCTAAAATCACAGCACTACATCAAACTGAAATGTTTTTTGGGAGCCCGGATTACCACAGAAATTTGGCTGACTAGAAAATGTGAAAGTGTAAACTGTAGCTGAAGAAAGTTAAGGACAACATGAGCAAGTTTTAATATTTTCCTGTTACTCCTATTACATGCTAGTTCATCTTCCCTTCAGATCCCTGAATGTACCCAGCAAATGTGCACCTGTACACACACACATGAATGTGGTCTACCCGAGAGAAAGGCAGGATAAAGAGCACAACCAGCAGGCTCCACCACCATGTGTAGCAGTTAAATAGCTGCACAGCATCCTCCTTGTAATGGCTGCACCCTCTCCTGCCTGGTCAGTTGATGCCAAGGCAAGGATGTCTCTTCTGGCACTGGATTTTGCAGGTGGGACCAGGGGCAGACTGAGAAATCAGCAGTACCCTGCATCACCATCTTTTGCGGCAGCTGTTATTGCCATGGCCGTGGGTAGGCTGCAATGAAAGTTTGTGAAATTCCCCTGCAAAGGGCAAGTATGAGGGCACTAAATTTCTCCTGGGAAGACATTTAAAAAATTAGTTCCTGCTAGAACAACAAGATGCTCGAGCACAGTGGCTCAGTGGCTTCGGGAGAGCACAGCGTGGATAACTCCATCCAAGCATCACATTTCCTGCACGCAGCAACACCAACAGAACATCCCCCGCTCAGAAGCAGCACAGACACTTTGTGACCATCAGCACCGGTCAGTGAAAATGCGAGCAGGGAATGTCAGGGCAGGAAGGGGGAATTTGCAGACCTCGGCACTTCCCAAGCCGTGCCTGCACCCGCTGCCGCAGTGGGAGCCCGGGAGGCCGTGCCTGACCCCGGGTTGCCCTCGGGGAGCTCAGGGAGGTGGAGTGTGATGCCGTGATCCCCCCATGGTGAGGCCATTTCCCCACTCCACGCAGGCTGCTGCCTGCACTGGGGAGTTCCTGCTCCAGCGGCGAGGGCAAGGGGTGAAGGGGGCTGGTTGCTTTTGCAAACACGGTTAACAAAATGTTGATATTATGCTTAGCCGTTGTCTCCTTGTCACTAGTCACTTGCAGTTATAGGTCCAGATGTTAGAAATGCCATCATGGGCTGGAGCTGATGAACTCTGCTGTTATGGCCTTCTTCAATTCCAAGGTGTGCTGTAGCCTCATGGGAGTGTGGCCAAGTGTATAGAGAGGGGATGGGGATGGCTTTAGGTTTTATGCAAACTTCAATAAATTGCATCAATGTAGGCAACTTTTTTGAGACACCCGGGGGTATCCAACCTATCCTCGAGAAGATCACAGCTCTCCCTCTTCCTGTGCTGTAGCTGCCAGCTCTGTGGGGTCATGCCACATTGCCCAGGGCATTTCAAATGGCCCTGGGTATCTGTGCTCCAGCAAATTAGCTGAGCTCACAACGTCCTCTCGTCAGCTGGTTGTATCACGCACTGCTCGTGTGGTTGCCTAGGCACAACAAAACTCACAGGGAAAAACTTACTGATTTTATTACACTATACCAATGGAAAGAGTGTGATTCCCCAGGAAAGTATGTAATTCCATCACCTTGGATTTATAGCCTGTGCCTGAGCTACAGGTGAGAAAAGTTGTCTTTTATAAAGCCACTGGAAGATGGGCATCTCCCACCAGGATCATCTGGCTCAGAAACTCTAAGACATTTCTTTCTTCTTGCTGATACATTTGGGGGAAAAAAGAGAAATCGGATTATAAGAATGAGAGTAGAAAGCCTCCTTTTAGATGAGAATATAGGTTATGTCCTGTTTATTGGAGAGTAATTTAAAGCCACTAAAGAAATTCAGTAACTTAAAATCATGTTAAGAAAAAACTATTTTCCTAGAAGGAAGGAAAATACTTATTTCTGGCACTTGAGAAGTGCCCTGTAGCTCTCATTAAAGCTATTTTTTATGTATGAAATATTAGTTGAGAAAATGAATAAACTGATAAATACAAATGTGTTAAGGAAAGAAATGGTCATGTTTAAAATCTAATTTAGTTGGATTTTGTGGTTTTATGTAAGGGGTGAGTGACTCCAGATGAAATCTCATCAAAGATAATCATTTACTGGAAAGAGAAACAGAGTCAAAATTTCCCAGAATAGATCATGATGAGATTAAAAACGAAAATGTCCAATCTGATCAAACTCATTTAGTGGACATAAGGTTGGATCCGAAAGTCCTGCAGTTCCTCTTTGATCTCTGTAGACTCAAAGTGTCCCTAGAAATCTATGAGGCTCCCTCCTTGTCTGTCTAATCTTTTGGCTGAATAGTGGAAGGCTTTGGATTAGCCACTAACAACCCAACCCATAGCTGGATGTTGGTTTCCCAGCTCCGCTCTCAGGACACTGCTTTACAGTGCTACTCCTCAGATACCCACAGTCATTCAAGAGACCAAAACATGTTCTTGTGAAAGACATCTGTGATCATAACTGTTTGTCTTTAATACTACAGAATATAAGAAACTATAAAAATATTGTTCTCAAGAGATTATTTTTTTCTTATATAAATAGCAGTGTGAATCCATTCACAGTACACATACAGGTCCACTAAGTTATTACAGGCTACAGAGGGAACCTTCTCTGAGGTCCTGTTCCCAATCTAGGAGCAATTTCACACCTAGGGGATGCTGCCTCCAAAATGCCAACACTGACAGACATACTGACACTTCAGCACTGACAGGGTTTCAATACTCTTCAATACTGACAGTGTCTGTTTGAGAATTAAAGAGACCTCGACAGACTCACCTGCTGGGCTGCTCCACCAGGCTTTGAGGCTGATAGGAGGGCATCAGCAAGTGTCAGTGTGCTCCTGTGTCAGGGCACCAAGGCTGTAGCAGTTTCACCTCTTTGAAGACAGATCTGTTTCCCTTTGTTTTCCCATCATCTTGCCTAATCATCCATCTGTGAGAAGGGAGATATTATGAAGATCAGAGTAACAGAGTAAAAGTAATGGCTGTGTTATTCAAGAAGTCAGATTCCGTGATCTAGTGGCCCCTCCTGGCTCTGAAATCTGGAGTTTCTTCTGACTGACACCATCAATTCACTTACTGGAGGAGCCTCCAGGCCCAGGCAATTGGCTCATCTTTCATACTATTCTGCACTAACTGGCAATAATGAAGGTATTTGTCAGTCTCCACAGGATCATGTGTTTTAAGACAACTTCAGAGTAAGCCTAACAACATGGATGCTATCAGCCTACAGACTCACTGTCAAAAATGAAATGAGACACCAACTTTATGCCATTTTGCCTCATGTTTGGTTCCTAATTTTCTGGATGAAAATTTCCTTCTGTAAATGTGTCATCTACCACAACAAGTCAAAAGTACAAATGCTCGTAGGTGTCTATGCAAGATTCAGCCTGACAGAAAAGTCATTAAGTTCTCTGAGAGCTTATTATTAACCCAGAATTTCATATATCATGTTTTGTGGGCATAAAGGCATGCTAAATTGAATGCAGAGAGTAAGAAATAGAGTATCTTCTAGTCCATCCCCATCCAGTTCTCCATTGCCATATTTGCTCAACTCCACCAGCAGTAACTTTTCTCAGGGAAATATCTGTAGCATAGGAAATTTCCTTGGCAGGATGAGAGTGGCTGCAGTGGCCAACCTTGCTCCCTCATAACACTCTGTGCAATGACCCAGTGGGACAGGGCATCTTGGCTATTCTCTACTTCACACAGGGGATATGGAGAATGTGAAATTAAATTAGACCTGCTTTCAGGCTAGCCTCTGACTTGCATGGATGGCCAGTCTTCTAGACAGAACTAGAGAAACAGAAAGCAGGACTGTGACACAAACAAAGAAATAATAATAATCAACCAATGAATTTTGTTACAAAGTCTGTACAACAATGCTTCCCCCTTCACTGTATACTTTCAGTACTCTGACAGAAAGGCCAAAAGGGGAGTAATAAAAACACTCTTGGGTACAAAGAAATTGGCTCATAAAATAACTACAGTAACAATGTCGATTATTAGCTTTACAGTACAAGATAAATATAAATGGACTATATCCTCAAACTAGCAAAATATGGGGAATCAATCTCAATAAAAAGAACTGATAGGGTAAGCTATTTGGGAAGCAGATACAAGCCCTGCCTGGCTTAGAAACATTAGCCTGTGCTTCTGAGTAGTGATTGATGTCTTCTGCTGCCAGATGACACCGAACTTCGCAGAGTGAGGCTTGCAGGGAGGTATTTGTAATGCCTGTCTGTGAGCTCCAGAAGCGTTACGATTTCTGTGAAGGATAAATGCACAAATCTCTGTATTTCTGCTAGAAGACAGGCTCTGCTAAAACAGAAATTAAACATATTTACAAGACAGTGAGTAATGATAGAAACCTGACCAGGCATTTCTCAAAGTGGCTGGCATCATCTTCTGCTGACAGAGTCACACTATCTCCAAGCACTTTGTGGGATGTACAGATGTTATCACAGCACAAAAATGTGAGAATTGGATTTTTTTTTCCTAATCTTTTTCCTCTGAAGAAATCAAAATGGCTTATGATTTTCTTTTACTTTGGGACAAAGCTAAGGGGCATATTTTTGAAGGGAGAGGTCATGATGGAGTTATACCAAAGCAGGTCAACTCATCGCTGATCTTTGCTCACCTGGGTTGCTATGGCACCTCACTGATCTCATCACTCAAACATGTTATCCCTTTGCTGGCTTCCCCAGCCAAAATGACCCTCACATACTGGCTGGGGTCTCCTTTCTACTTGATCTGGTGTGGAGCAACTGGAAAGATGATTAGCCTGAGTGCAGCATGGGACACAAATACCCACTGGGAGACCTGTTGAAAAATGGCAGGAGTCACCTCATTTCTTGTTCCTTGTGACACAGTGAAAAGTCCATAAGCATCTGCTTGAGTTCACATCCTGGATATAATTTCCTAATCACTTCAGGGTGATGTCATGGGTAAAAAATGCATGAGTGACTGAAATTAAATTGAAGGCTAGGCTCTTTCTTGCAGCATTACTGCATTACTAGAGAGGGAGAGGGAACACAGAGGGGGTTTTCTTTTATCACTTATGGCATCCTTATTTCTCAAGACAGGAAGGTCAGCTTTTCCACAGCATCCTGCTATGCTGCTGGCCTTCAAGACATTAAAATACACCTAGCAGTGTACCCTCTGGGCCTGTCTGGTGAACCCTTCCCTGGCTGCCAAGGTCCTTGGAACAGAGAGATCCATTATCCAACATCCCAGTGCTGCAGGAAAATGGTCACCACAGACTCAATTCAAAGAGTTCATTGCCCAATGCAGCTATTAAAAAACAATTTGTTCAGTAATATGACTACAAAAATGCTTAAACAGGTCAGTTGTTCTAATTTTTCAGCAGGGTTAAAGGAAGACTTTGTTTTAAAGATGGTACATAAAGCATGTAAGAAGACCTGATTTTAGCCAGATGGTTTTTCTGTCTCAGGTAATTATTATGATCAAGACAATACCTTTCTGAGGCACCTCAAGGACAATTTCTCATCCAAGTACAACCAAATTATGTAGAAACAGAAGGCTCTATCCATGGCAGGTGAGATTCACAACCCTTTTGCATCATTACTAAGACCACTAAATGTAATGCTATGCTGACTTAAGGGAAGTATAACAATGACAATTATGATCTAAGAACATAACCCTAATTACATTAAAATAAAATAATAATAGCATCATTAAGAAAGAGCTACTTCTGAAGAGCAATTTTCATTCAGAACCAATTTTACTGTTCTGGGCAAAAGTCCATCCTAATCACATTGAGAGTCAATCCATTACTCTTTGACTTGAGGCAAAGGTATATCAATTCCTGACAGCTTCTGCAGATGCTCTGTCCTTCTTTAAAAAAGCCCTTCAGTGTTTGGACAGGGTGGTTTGCAAAAGGGTTTAATGTCACAGCTATTAGATAAATTCCCTCCACGGAAAATGCAGTCATCCTCCATAGCAATCTAGTTCTCCCTTTTATGCATTAAATGTATCTTTAACTCGATCTGAAACAGTCAATGGCTTAAGGGAGTGCTCTATACGTGGCAGAAGCTTTCCATTTTCTGTGTTGCATTTTTAAAGCTCTGCAGTCATTTTACCACAGGGCTCTGGCACACGACGTGGGTTTGTGGCTTCACTGGGTTTGTTATTTCAACCACTTACAGCAAGGCTAAACAAAGTCACCAGTGTCTCCCCTTTAGAAGAGAGCTCTGATCAGACACAGTCTGGGATATGCCATTTCCACAAACTAGCAGTCCAGTAAAAACAGCTACAGGGGAAAAACAAAAGTTTCATCTTGTCTTCAGACAGTGGTCTGTGCAGACTGTGGGGTGCTGGCAGAGCTCTCCAGAGGACCACACTATGTCTGCCCTGTCCTCACACATGGCTCTTGGCCATGCTCAGAGGCAGACCACCAGACAGGGCAGACTTTGGCGTGACCTTGCAACCATTCCTGTGTCCTGATGGGAACCCAGTTTATTCAGAGCACATCACTGTGCTGGTACATGCCAGTCACAGCGTGTCTGTATGTCTTGGCTCCCCAGGTCACACAAATCAACAAAGTTCTGAAGTTTCTGAACCAGTTTCTCCTCTCTCCTCTTTCATCAGCTTTGGCCCTTCATCATCTTCTTCTTTCATTAACATCAAGAGTGTTTCATTAACATCTTGCATTAACATCAACAGTATTCTCTTTCACATTGTACCCTGGCCCCCGCTGTGGCAACAGAGTGAACAACATTGGCAAAGTGGCCCCAGAGGTGGATGTCATCGGCACTGGAAGCCCCATGGCTCCAAGCTTCAGCCAGACCTGAAGAGTTACTAAAATGCTAACTCCATCCTGAAAGCACATTTGCTAATGCACAAGCTGCTTTCCTAATCAGGCAAGCCGGGTCCAGTTCCTGGTGCACAGAGCGCACAGCCTGGAGTCTCGGGGTACAATATTTCTGTGAGAAAAACAGGGGAATAGCACTGGGAGTTCACATCTGTGATTTTTTGTTCAATTATTTTGGTAAAGACCTTCTCACAGAATATAATATATACAAACTTCAGGTCATCTTCATAGCACCCATCCTATAAAACATCTTTTCATAAAACCCCCTAAAGTTAGAATTCGCCTTCTTAAGGGCACTCTCCGAAGGCAGCAGAGCTAATGTTGAGACATGGCTGCAGCATGGCTTAATTTCTTGTGTTCTACAGGTAATAAATTATTCTTTCTACTTTAGAACACAGATATATTTGCTAAATATCTTCACATCCATTCATTCAAGTCACATACCACCCCAAGACTCTTAAACATAACAATATTTACAGTTTAAGTCACATCTCCCAAGCTAGATTAGATTGCTTTTATGCCTAGGCATGAACTGAAAGAGACCAAAATACTCTTACAAAAGAAAAGTTGAGGGGATGCAGTAAAGATTCTGAAGTTTTATAAGTTCACCAAAAAAAAGAGAAAATAGACTCAAAGTGGAAAAACATCTTGTCGATATAGTAGCCAAGTTAAACCAGATGCAGCAAGGGTAACTTACCATTAGAAATCCCAGAGGTGGTTCTATTTACCAAGGAAGGGATGGAAGGGGTAAGAGAAATTAATATTAATTGGGTTTATTTAGCTTGGCCATTGGCCACAAAGTTCAGATAAAGTGCATTTCCCAGCCAACTCTTGTACATGCAAAGTTTCACCAAGTCAGATGTAACTTATTATGTGTTTTGTCACTTCAACACAAAAAAAGGAAAAAAGTGCAAAGCTGTACAAAGGAGTGGTTTCCCTGCTTCTTTTGGCTGAATTAGATGCTTTCATTGTGCAAATATATGTGTTAGAAATATTTTTTTAACAAACCTGCCCTTGGCCATCCAAAATTAAAACTGCAAACATGGCATTTCTCTGTAACTAAAGGATCTGAGGAAAAGCAAATTCACCAGAGACCTTAATACATCAGATCCAAGCTTCTTTCCAGTATAGTATTTTTAAAACCTTCTATGAGTGCTGAGGGATGAAGGCTTAAAAATGAAGTGGAATTCTGTGAGCAGGGCACTCACTGGGGCTTCCTTTGGGCTCATGAATTGTTGCTGGGCTTGTGCACATTTCTTGTGGTCAAACAGGTGAAGATGGGTTAGCTCCCATGAGATGTTCTAGATGGTGAGAAAGCTAGGCTAAAACCCAGACTGGCACTGCAGAGGAGGCAGCAGATTTCCAGTACAGTAGAAGGATGGGATGGGATGGGATGGGATGGGATGGGATGGGATGGGATGGGATGGGTGCTCCTGTTTCTACTGGCTCCATAGCTGGCATCTATGTCTGCTGCATTAGTGCTTGCTCTAAACCAAAGATGGGCAACTTGTCTCCCAGCTTGTGCTGTGGACTTCTTACTAAGCTGTGTGCTGCAAAGAGGATACAGCTTTTTATTTTTTTGGTAGTTTACAGAACTGATAGAGCAGTGACTCATGTTGGAACTGTCTTTCCTTCTCTTTAAATTGGCTTCTTGTCACTTTTATGGTACAGAATTTATTTGGCATTTTTTAAAAAAAGCAAAATATCTCCACACTGGTGCCCTCATTATACTACACTGTGTGTTATCTCCTGACTTCATTTTTCTGTGTCTTTTCTTGAAGCTTGGTGCCAGTGGGAATCTGCATTTGTGACATAAAAGGCTTTTTAGGGGTGAGAAAGACCCTGTGTAAGAGAAAAAACTGATTTGTTGTCTGAGAGCACTCTTGAGAAAATCTTGGCAAGAAACTTGCTCAGAGAGCAAGAAAAGAGTAGGTCAAGCTGGAGAAACATCCAAGCAGTAGTGGAATGCATGGGGTGAAGTAAAATCTCTGGCAAGCTGGACTTCAGCACGGAGCTGCACTACATTTACTCATCACAGCTTCTCTACCTGTCACCTACTGCAGGAATTTTCTTCCTGTGCCATTTCCTGAAAAGGAGCAAGCCAGCTGCCTCATTTACTCAGTAAGCACACTTGGCATCCAAAGAGATGGGATGACAAAGTTCCACTGGGTGCATTTGCTCAGGCGAGGGCCCTTGGCTGGCGCCCACCCCTGCTCCGCGTGGCCTTCTGCTCGCCTGTTTGTTGATCCATCCATTGGTGTTGTTATGTTACAGATTGTGGGGACTGTGACTCACAATTTCCTTTTTGAAAGAAGGAGAGAAGGAAAACAAACCCCAGCAAGCTTGCTGCTCTCGTGCTTGATGTGCAAGCACTAAGCTGCCCTTTCCCAGGAAAGAGATGTATCTCTCATGCATGGCTCTTGGTCCAGTTTTCAGTCAACAAACATCCAGATAACAAAACTCCATGGTGGCTGGCAGTGCCTGGCAACATCAGCTACCCTCTGGCTTCCAGAGGCACCTTTGGCTCAAACTGTTTATGGGGCTAGTTTGTAAAACATCTTATACCCACATCTCACCTAAAACTTTCCCAACATAAAACTACTGTTTTCAAAGTGGGATGGGAGAAAGAGAGGTCTAAGCTTAAGTTCTTATGCCCTTGTGTGGATGTCAGAGTAGATGTATGATTTTCTGAGTGGACAGAACTAACCGTGCTTCCAGATCCAGTGAGACCTGTTCAGTCCCAAGAAGTCCACCAGCTAATCCAGGGATCTGCAAATGGCTGGAGCTGAGAAGGAAATGTCTCGCTGGCCATCTGGAAATGAAATAAGGGATGTGAGTTGGGGAAGGTGGCTAGTCCAGGCCAAAACCAGGAAATGGTTTATGTCTAAGAAAACACCTGCTGAGGCAAGAAGCAGAGGACCTGGTGGAAATCGTTGCCTGCCAGCATTTACCATGGCAGCTATCAGCTGCTCTGAGGCCCTCCCTGAAAGGTGGTGAGCTTACAACAGTGCAATGCTGATGGAACCTCATCCTTCTTCTCCCTCTATCCCCAGTGCAGCACCTGAGCTGTGACTCTGCTCATGTTTCAGCAGGGCCACAAGGAGGAAAGACATCACTGTTCATGGGGGGAAGGACAGCAAAGCACGATGGTTTTGGTCACTTTGATCAGTCTAATTGTGGGTTCCTGGGTGCATGATGCACAGACCACATCAGCACACTCACTTCACAGGTGGAACTTGGAAATGCCAATGAGAAATGGCTATGCTCAGGTCATGTGGATTGAGGGGACAAGGTGAATCCACCTCCATCTTACACTGCAGCCACCAAGGATGACATGGGAAATGGGCATTCTTGTTGCCTGGTCTTCCCTGTCACCAGAAAATTGCCATCTACAGCAGTATCTGCCCAATACCTCCTCAAATTCAGCAAGAACTTTAGGCACATGCTCATCACTAAACACAGTAACTGAAACCAAGTGGACTATCCATGTACTTCCAGTGAGGCATGATTTCCTCCAAGTCTTTGCTGTAAATGTACTTCACACTAGGAAAGAAAATGTCTGGACCAATATACAGCATGGAGACAAACTGCTGCACACTAATCCTAGCCAGCATGGTTCCTCCTGCCTACTGAAAAAGAGTTATTCAAAGCAGGGGGTTCAATAAGTTGTCTGTGACCCACATATAGCTCAGTATTTTACCCTGAGATCACATCCACAAAATGAGCACAAGAAAGAAAAAGAAAGAAAAAATAAGGAAAGGAAGTCTGCCACCCACTGCATTCATACAAATCTTTGCAGCATCTCCACAGAGTTTATTAAAAGATTTAAGTTACTAGTAAATTGGCTTGGAGAAAAATGGAGAGTCTTCTATCCCTTCTTTGGACAATATTCTGTAGGGTCCTGTGGCACAGTAGAGGTTTCAGAGGTACTACCTGAGGAGTTACAGAAAAGAAAAGCAGAAATCTCTTCCCTGAGCCTCCAAGAGTGACAGTAGAAGTATTTGTTACTCCACTGTCACACTGGTTTTAAGTAGTTTGTCTTTCTCCCTCTGTTTATTTCTCTTTTACTGTCCCTAATGAAGAATCCCAATGCTATCAAGTCTGAATTACAGACATTTTATGTTTCTAACATTTATTCTGCTGATCTCCCTTCTTTTCTTGTACTTTTGGCTGCTGAGATGCATTTGACCTGCTGTTGGGAGGAGATACAGCTGCTAGCTGCATTCTTCACTCCATCTGTTTTCACCAGTTGGTACAACTCCACTAAAACTAGTGAGACAGGACTCATATCAAGCTGGTATTGCACAGTTTAGAATTGGGAATAAAATCTCTGGACAAATTGGATTTTTGTAAATAATCAAAAGTCCACCACCCAAGCTTTTTCTGTGGCACTTTGAAATCTGCTGGAAAGTACTAAGCATTATGTAGACATAACTTAATGAACAGATGGAAAACTGCCTATAAAAGTGGTTGGTGCAGGTTTGCAGGCAAGCAGTGCAATTCAGGATTCAGCCAGCTCTCAAAATCCAGCACCTGCATCACCTTTACACTGAGAGAGAAGGGGGGAGGTGTGTAAAAGCATGTTTCTGGAGCTTCTCTGGATGCTAAAACCTGGTGAGAGAGCTCCCATGACAGAACACACTTCACAAAGCCAGCGGTGAACAACCCACAAGCTTCTTCAAAGTCAGCAGGACCTCACAGGGCAGTGTCTGTCCCTGTCTGGAGGGCGGCTGTCTTGCTTCCCTCAGTTTTATGGGTTCTGATCTATTTCCATCCCTTACCCTATTTTATGGTTGTGGTTGATAAGATAAATGAGTCTCCTTTTTGAAAGTGTCACAGTTTAGAGAGTACACAACTGTCAACCGGAGTCCACTGTTCTCTAGGCTTGTCCACTGCATGACCTCATGTAGCATAAAATAGAAATTAGAATTATTCTAGGACTTGAAAACACACATGCCTTCAGAGACTTGTGTGAGATCAGAGTGATTGTTTTTTTGCTCAGCATCCCACCCCCCACCGTGCTGGCTGGCTGGGACCTGTGTGCATATCGCCAGCACATGTGCACACACACGGAAACGGGGCAGGGGCAGGTAATTAGCCTTTCTGGAGGGGACATGCCTATCTCCTGAGAGCAAAACAAGAGAGGTCTGAGGGCAGGAGGGGAGCAGATGTAAGCTATCGAAGTGGGAAGCTCGCAGACGGGACACGAGGGGTAACATCTGACCCGCCTAATTCTGGAGAGACTGGTACTGGCTTCAGCTGAGAACACCAAACAGCCAAATGCAACTGATGGGTCAACTGAGATTTCACAAATAGAAAGATTTTCAGATCAAATAGCCTATCTGAATGTCTCACTGAGACAGGATTTCTGGCATATGTGCTGTTCTGCTCTGCTCATGCCCTCTAATATCCCCAAACGAGCCCTTTCCGTGTTGTTTTGGTGGGGTTTGGAGATACAGGTCCTAGAAGGGGATAAAGGCTTACTGCATGCTTGTAGAGCAAACCAAGAGCACAGCTCACAGCACTTCCAAACATGCTCACCCCAAGCTGCAGTCCTGTCACACAGAGATGGCCCTGATCGAGGGTCAGCAGTTTTTTCCAAGCTTGTTCTATTCCGAAGGAAAATGGTGAGCTGAGGACAGTAGTTTTCTGTATAACACAGCCATTCCTTCCCCTTTCCCCCCACAGATTTAGCACTTGTGCTGACTGTTGAAAAATCAGTCATTAACAGCCAGGAAATGACTTTGCCATCAATCAGAATACTGCTCAGCCATGTTTCAGCTTTTTCTCCCTTTCTCTGCATAATTATTCTCATCCTCTGCTGATTACAGTTTATAATAGCTATAATTCTCTTAAAATCAATCATTACTTGACTTAACCACAGGGTTACCAGCAGAAACATGAAGGAACACAGATATTCTGAACTGCTTTTTAATTATTATTCTTAACAACGCCCAAGTTTATAGGTAGATCACACTTAGCCTTCCTTTTAACAGTATTAAGCATCAGTCATTTTATTTTAATTTTGTTTTAAATCATGTAGTGTTTGATTACATGGCCATTCCAACTTCACAAGGTGTTAGGGTGACATGTTACTAGCATGTTATTTTGACATGTAATCACAGTGTTTGTCTTAAATTAAAGCACCATAAAAGGACAAATATATGTTGTTTGCCAGCACAGATTCCACAATCAAAGTAAATCCAAGTACCTGATCTTTTTGATTGGGATTATACATAAAGACAATTACATCAAAGGCTGGCATACAGTAAGGCAATTTTTTTAGTATGCTAAATTAAAAACAGCACTAGATTAAAAATCATATTTTTTTCTGAACAGAGTAGAAATCCACAGCCCACCACACACCATCACTTTCCTAATACGGCTGAATCATAGGTTTCTGTTATTCCATTTGTATCACCACTTTGCCTCTAATCATTTTCTCTTGTCCATATACTCAGTACATTTCCCTTACTGATTATGTGCTTCTCTCATGCAGAAAAAAGAAAATATTTTTTAAATTAAGGACATAATTATATGAAGCAACCAAAATTGAAAGCTGGACTGAAGACCAGGTGTAGAGTCTGACTTGACTTTTAAGGTAAAATAAAGCCTTAATTTAAAATAGACTTCTTTCCCCTTTTTAAAAGAATTTGGGTAAAGAGAAGTATTGTATGAGATTATACCATTAGATAGGGAATAGGAACTAAGTGGTTTGAGCCTCCTCTGTAAAAGGGTATGGCACAGAAACACACAAAGGAAGCCATTTCCTACACAGAGCATTTTGATCCTGCATTTTCACATATATTCTTGCATAAAACTTATTCAGACACTTCTTGTGAACTATCTACATATAAATCTCCATGTTCAATATGTATGTCACATGTTTGGCTCCTCTTTATTTACCAACTTGCAACCAGCAGTACATTATTGTTAATTTTGTCCTGATGAGCAGGACATCTGCATGTTTTGCTTACAAGGGCAAATATGGGGGGAAACTCACAGCAGTTAACATCAAAATGTGGTCTGCCCATGAACTGCACCCTTTATAGAGACCTGCCCTGTGGAAATGAACTGCCCTGGTGTGTCAAGATAGAGCACATGCATTACTGGAGACACTTTGCCATTCTGATATTAAACAGTTAACTATACTGGACCTAATGGTCCCCTGCACCCCCTCAGATTTGTTCCTAAGATTGGTAGGAAATATTGGAAAAAGGACTAAATGAAAGAGTTCCTGTTTTATCAGCTCTTTCTTTAGCATCACCTGATCTTGCATTTCATTAACCCCCCCATCTCTTTTCATCTGCACTGAACATGGATGAAGCAGGGAAGGGTCTGTTGAAGCCATTTTGCCAAAAAATAACAAAGGACCACATTTCTTTGGCACATAGCATGACCCCAGGCCTAGCCATGAGTAAAAAGCCACTTGGACTGCATAGCCCATCTACTGAAATGCTTTTTCTCAACCTGGTCTGGATTCTGGTCGGGTCCCTGAGGCTTCCTCCCAACCCCAGCGAGTAGGAGGACAGCGCCTGGCGACCCCTGCCTCTCACAAGGAGCCCTGACACAGACCAGGGGGCTCTGGGTTGCATGAGAAATGGTTTGGAGGCTCAGGGCCCCAGGGGCCATTATTTCAAAGTCACACAGCCATCATGTAGCTGCACGAAGCGCCTCCTGCCGTGTCTGTGCCTTTCAAGGAACAAAGCTGTGTTGTGAACTATTGGCGATGTTAATAGCTTTCTTCCCTCTAGAGATTTGCTTCTGCTTTGGCCCCAAATATTTCAAAATAGCTGAAGCTGGCAGTAAGAGCCATGGGAAGAAAAATGTTAATGCATGTTAATTTCTGGTTTAGACATGATGAGAATTTCATTTTCTTCATTAAAATTCCCAAGTGCTGACGGGATTCTCCTCTGATTCATGGACCATACCTTGTAGCACTCCTCTGTGAGCAATCATATATGCCGCCTGATGTTTTTAACTAGTTTTGTTCTCCTTTCCTTCCAGATACTCCAGTTATCATTCTCCACCAGTACATTATATGCTCTCCTTCCAGTTAGACGGTTGCATTTTTGTGCAGGAATTTCAGGGCATGTTTTTAATTTCCTGTAAAAAGTCTGACAAATTGCAGCATCATGGTTACTCATTGTGAAAGGGAGAGACACAGTGACAGGTTTGCAGAGGAACCTGCTGCTAATAAACAGAAAAACAAAATGAGAAAGCAAACTGGTATTCAGGCTGACATGGGGGCAGACTGGTGGGGGAGTGGGGGGCAAAGGGCCATGGAAGACCAGTTCTGTACTCCAGAGAACAAACAAATAATCCCATCTAGTCATTCTGAAGGAATGGCTGAGGAGGACAGAGACTCAGTTGGTGGATAATCGTATAAATTGCTAAATGTTGACTAAAAGTATCCCATCTGTGGGAAGCTGTGGAGCTTTCCCACTCAGAAAATACAACTATATATGCTCATGCTATTTTTCCTTAGTCAAAGAGTGGAAAACTTGCATTTCACATGACCAAATACAGAATCCACATAACACAGCACCATGTGGTCTCTCCTTCACTAGCCTAATCAGTGTAGACCATAGCAACTACTTTCCAAACATACAAAAAAACCTCTTAGAAATCCAGAGACCCAGAAGAGAGAGGCATCAAGGATTCAGAGTAACAGACTGCAGAGATTAATGTTGTCTCCCACTCTGCAAAGAGTATTTTCATTCTGCTGTGATCTTTAAGATAAACATGTAAGACAGACCTGCTCCATCGTATCAACGCTACTGCTGTGAGTGTGCTGTAGTGTCAGCCCTCTCCAGCCTTTCCCAAGGATTGGAACCAACTGTAGATATCACATTAGTCCTGAAAAGGCACCCTAAAGGCTTCCAAAGAGCAACATAGAGATCTGTATCTGGACTGTACATTCGTTGGGGAAGAAGCATGCAGATTATGGAGCAATGAGATGAGTTGGGCACACTAAAATCAATTAATTTGGTGCCAGACAGAACTGGTACACATGAACTTCATTGCTAGGGATAAGGAAGAGGAAAGCTCAGCAAACAAGAAGGTCAGTGCTCAAATCACCATGCAAGACGAGTAATAATCACAGCCCATAGTAACCTCATTGATTCACACTGCATAGCATCATCATGAGCAGATCCCGTGGGGAGCCCTTTTTCCCTGTTTTCTGCCTTGCCGGGAGACACTGTTCACACTAGATGAGCATGACCTATGTGACTTAGTACAAAGAATAACCAAATGCACCTCTCAGTCTACCACTCCCTTTCACCACCTCCACTGTCACTGTATACTCTGTGTTTTAAGAAAAATACACATCACGCTGAGGTCTAAAATGCCATGTTGTATCTCGCTGTGACTAACTCCATCAGTGCTGGGGGAAAGCTGACTCTTTCAGACTGAGAAGCTATGCTGAAAGCCCAAGAGGCCAAGCCCAGCAGCTCGCTTATCAGTGTACAAAGCTGTCATCGTACAGAGCAGGACCACTGAATGATAGGGCAAGGCTGTGAAAACAGATAAAGTTTCCTTAAAAACCCTACCTAAAAAAAAAATGCATATCAGTGGTTGCAGTCACACTGCATTATTTAAGACACCTATTTAAAGCCACTTCTTTTTTTCTAACTACCCTAGGGTGCCGCAAATGTCTTCTGGTCTAGCTATAGAGTGAGGGCATTTTCATGCCAAGTACTACAGAGCACACAGAAGAAGCTGCAATTAATGGAATTTCAGTGTTCTGCATTGCTGATCTACTTAACAATGCATTTTCGAGGACATTTTAAAAGTTGTTTAGCTGACTGCCAAAAATGCAAAAATTAGGATCATTAAAAATAGATTCACAGCTGTTTGGGAAAGCTGAGATATAATTTTGTCTTCATTATGCCTTATTGCAGATGTTATTGATTTAGTCTCACTGCATTTTGGTGGGCAATATCAATTCACACCGTCTTTGACTTTGGAAACAAGGAAGTCCATTTATTCTTATTCTTAGGGCTCACAGCACAGAAGAAGGGCAAATAAATATGGAGTAAATTTGGGAGAGAGCCTCTTTGTGCAGCAGCAGCACCATTGTGCAGATGATCAGAGCTGATAAGGTCCTCGAAATATCCCCACACAGTGAGCCTCAGATTGCAGCAGAATTAGTACAAAATATGCCTTGAAATAGCATTTGAATTTTCTGCTCCAAGGGACTTTCCTATAGTGAGAATTTTCCTATGTAGCTGCAGAAACTGGGTCTATGCATATATGGTTATATATCTGTTTGTGGACATGTATATGCATATACACTCTTTGCAAATGCTGCTCTTTGTGGCATGCATGAAGATTCAACTCATTCTGCCATAATCTGCCAGGAGGAGAAGACTAAATTTCCTGGTATCTGATCACTAATGCAGGAAGCCTTCAAGAATTCCTCCAACAATTGCATACATAATTCTTGGAAGTTTAATAAAATGCATATGTAAAAGCACAAAGGACAAGGCACTAATAGAAAAATTGTAATAGCATAAGCATTGAATCATGCATTAAATAAACCTCTCAGTCACTCATTCTCAACAAGAACTGCACATGCACTGTTTTGATTATGCAACACTTTTAATGTTGCCCTCTTGGACAGAGAACAATCTGCAAATACCTTTCCTCTGCCCAGCCAGTTACTTAAAACAGTTGTGCTCCTTAACACCCTCACACTGACTTTGGTGAGCCTTCTCACTCAGTCTGGCTTTAATGCTTCGTAGCCACTTTCAATGGAGTGAAAGGCAACTAATGCTGCATCCCACTTCTTTATTGTGCTGAAGAGGACCTACACATGACCAGTGTGTGGGTTGGGAAAGCAGCTGTGGCATTGTTAGCCAGCACTCACTTCCCACATAGGCTCCTGCCCTGGGATGAATGAACCCACCACAGACAATTGTCACCCACAGCATTTCTAAGGAGCTTTTTGTCTGCTTCCATCTCTTACTCCAGCAGACCTCCTAGGCTAAAGTTAGCATGATGTGCACTGCTGATTTTCACCTTAGGAGTGTTCATCTTGGAAACTGTGGTGGGGGACAATCTTGCTGCTTCCCTTGAGTACAGATCAATCTGTAGCAAAGGAAAGGGACAGGCATTTTGCAGTGAAGAACACCTGGTTTTGGTAATTCCGTAAAATATGATTTTTCTCCAGAACTGGTGAGAATGCTTAATGTTTTGCAACCTCCATAAGGCCTTCATAAGGGACTCAGGACTGTAAATCCCACACTAATATTGGCAAGCTTTCAGTCATAGTGGGTCTATGGGCATGAGTAGCTGCACACAAACGCAAGTAAAGGGATTCACAAATTGTCTCACAGTGTCTTAAAAGGAACCCAAAGTTCTTTGCAGACCACATTATATCTCACGCCCACAGAAGGATCACTCTACAAAAGGACTTTACACATTGAAGCCTGAATTGGGATCATCTCAGAGGAATAGTGAGCTGAATCATCCCTTGTGGCACTGAGCCCTCTGCTGCTGCTGAGACTAGTCATCCAAAATCCATGCTTTGCTAATTTAATTCTTTATCCAACAGAGTAGGGTGTTCATGCTGAACTTCAAGCATTCGTGCTCTGAAGGAAGGAAGAATGATTCCTGTGCTTAGGTTTGTGTGCTTTGCTGCTCTGTATTTGGCCAGACAGTCAATATTAGGGCTGTGTATGGCCTCAGGACATGCTATGAGCTGGCAGAACTCACTTTGGCCAAAAGAGACTTGCACTTCTCTTTCTCACATGTCCCAGTCTTGGCCATGCAATTCCATCGCTTGCCATGCACTGGTGATGATGCTCATCAGACTAAAGGCATGACAGAGTGGTGGCATGGCATGGTCAGAGGAGGAGCACAGGCAGGTAGAAAAGGACAAAGGCCTCTTGTCTTCCGTGAGTGTGAATCTTCCCCTGGACTTGGCTGTCTTTTGAACTGATGCTGGCACATTACTGTCATCAATAAGACATGGACAGAACTGAACATCAGGATCAGCATTTTCAGTATTTTTTCAACTAAAGATGAGAATTCTGATCAAACCACCACATCTTTACAGAAGAAACACTTGTGTTCAGCCAAGATATATAAATGTGGGTTGGAGAAGGGATATAGAGAGCTGTGTGTGAGATACTGTGTTTGCAGGAACACAATCCTTTTGGCCAGCAAAGCCTGCTTCCCTGTGCTTTGGCCAGGAACACCAGCTGCCTCAAATAAGATGGACACAGCCCTTGCTGGTTGGCCAACACAAAAAGGATCAAACCAACACTTAAAAACATGAGCTGCTATTGCCTTAACTTGTAGCCCAAGGCTGTGAGAGTATGTCTCTGCTGCAGAGCAGTGTCCTGCTGTCCCTTGCTTTGTGTCATCTTTCTAAGCCTCAACAGACAGTAGAAAAGGGCTGTACCCATTTCTTCTCACTCTGGCTTCGGCACATAAGCCCCAGTGTGCCAAAGCCCACTGATGGCCATCTAGTCCTATTACTTGCTGCTTTCTTGGTTTGCCTTTCACATTACCCTAAGCCCGGGAACATCACCAATGGTATTTCTGCATAGGTTTGGTCATTCTTTTATATCCTTATTCAATTTTTGGATCTTTCCCTATTCACACACATAAGCCTGAATGTGTTGCTCTTAGTAACTCTATACAAGCATTTCCTAAGCATCTCTGTGCACTCTCTGGCATTGTACAGCTGGACCATGCTGACTTTCTCTTTGGAGAAACATCTGAATTTCTCAGACCCATCTATCTTTACGCTCAGTTGCTATCTGATCTCCAGGGGCTCCACTGCAGTGTTCCCACACTGTCAGGCAGAGCTGCCTTGCTGCTTCTTTTGCACTCATTAACAACCTCTTGCCTCTTGTGACTCCCAGCTTCCCATTGCTTTGTGGGTACTCTGCTCAAATTCCCATTCAGTGCTGAACTGAATTTCCTCTGCTGAGGAAATCTGTGATCTGTTGTCTGAGTATAGAATCATGACAGCCAGAGCTTGCCAAGGGCACTGCAATGTCTTGTTCTCAGCCACTCTCTGTGTGTCCTTCAGACAGCATCATTCTTGCTTGGAGATGGAGTAAAGAATTATTGTGGTCAATAACATGATGATTATACAGAATTAGGTGTATATCCCATGATGCAGTTGAGTGTCTCCATTTCTGTTCTTCTGATCACTCTGTACTGCACTGTCCCACATCTGCCCTTCTTTGGGCAGTCATGCCATGCCACTGAATCTTTTTTTAATCTGTCTGGTTTTGCCCTGTGTGAGAAGTGGGGACACAGCACATCAGACCCTCCTCTCTGACACTCAGACAACTGGAGTGCAGATGTAAACACAGGAGCCAGTCCCTTGCAGATCCTTGCAGAGCCAATGGAAAGGAATCATTTTCAAACGTATCAAGCTGGTTTAGAAAGGTTAAAATAGAACAAATGATGACTTACAGTCTACTGACAATATTGACTACATCTTAAATGACTAAAACAGGAACCCAGTGACTCCGTGCAGTGTTCAGTGACACTAGCTCTGAAGTTGCTTAGCACTTTTTAAAACCCCTCATCTTATGTTCTCATCCCTCTGCAGATATGACTGACTCATCTGCTGCTGCATTTGCAGCTGTTGAATGTCCCAGTCCAAATGCTCTGAACATGTTACCACCTCCAGTATCCTGTCATGCTTGATGCCTGATTTGACTGCCTAGAGCTACCTTTGAGAAGGATTTTCAGACAGGATGGTAAATGGTGTCTTTTATTGCACAGAAGATTTGTGAAGCCTCACTAGAGAAAATGAGCAGTGTCATTTTCTCTCATTCCAGTCTAATGCTGAGTGCAGTTCACAATGGCTTATTCACCACAGTGCTTGTTGTCAGAAGGCATATTTCACTATAGCCCAAGGCAAACTGGCAAAAATGTTCCTATCAAAGAAGCACAGGGAATGGGTCATTCTCAGCCCAGACATTTCTGCTCTCTGTATTCACATGATCTCTACTTACAAATGCTACAGGCTGGTGGCTTCAGCACAGTGCTAGATTTCCTTTCCTGGTATCACCCTTTACCTCATGTTGCTGCACAGAGTAGCAAAGTTTTCTGGTGTGTGCCTGATTTAAACTATCTTTATGCTTTCCAGTGCCCACCTTCTGTGCTGGGGCTTCTGACTAAACCCCACCATGTGGCAGCTGCCTTACTGCCTCGCAGAACTCTGCTGCATGTGCACAGCATCTGGACATTTCCACTGATGGAGGCATTTCCTGAGTCTGGGTGTGTCTCAGAAGGAGGATGGAGCTCAGCAGAGGTTGCCAGATGCCCAGATGAGCTGGCTTCAGTCTCCTGTGCTGTCTGTAGTCAGTGATTGGTCTCTTACCCCTCAGCAGCTGCCACAGCTTGGTACCACAAACTTGCCTTTTACTCAAGTTTCCCTTTCTCCAGTGGTATGATCTTCATCCATGAAAGACAGCTGATGCTGGACCTACTAGAGCCCTGCTTGTGCCCCATTCCTGCCACAGGTAGAACAAGATGAGTTGGTTTCCTCTTACCAGACAGCACTGGGCAGTGGATTTATTTCACTGCCGTGCTCTGTGCATCAGGATGAGCACGCCCAGCATCTCGTGGATGTAAGGGATCTCACTCTCCAGAGGAGCTGATGTGACATTGCAGCTGATCCCCATGCAGCTGGCACCCAAGTGGCCTCTAAGCCTGCAGAAGCTGGATGGTGGGCAACCCTCTACCCTGTCTGTGGTCCCATGAAAGTCACAGAGCAGAGCTCCTCCTCGGTAGTGAATGTTTGTCTGTCATGTTGCTGCCTGAGTCACTGCTTTTTTATTTCCACGAAGAAGAGCTGCCCAGGGGCACAAAATCCTCACACAGGGACCTCATGTAGGGCGGTCCTTAGGCACAGCCGGTTGGTCTCCACCCTGCCTGTGGTGAGGCTGTACATCCACCTGGTGTCCAAACGGCAAACTGAGGCTCTGGTTTCTCTCCCCAGACCTTGGGTAGTGTCTCCCTTTCTTTCTGAAGGCAGCTCTTATGTTTACCAGTCAGGGAAGGTACTTCAGCAAAGGTTTTGCTTCTTTCCCCATGGGGATCAGCTGCCCTCTAATTGTAGGAAATCCCTCTCAAAGACGGGAAATTTTTATTTCAGGAATACCATGCAGCAAGACAGGTCCCCTACACAATGGTGTCTCTAAACAGAACCTTTCTGATGTAAACTTTGCAAGGCAGAGTTTGGGACCTGCACACACCTGCTCTCCTCAGCCCTCCTGCTTTCATGTGAAAGCAAGGCCTGTCCACCTACTCGACCTGTGGTCAAAGGGGATATCACCTCTTCCTCACCCAGGGTTTGCTCCTGGAAATTCTACCTTACTGACTTCATGTTCTTGCCTTTGCCTTATACTTTTTGATTGCTCATTACCCTTTGCAGCATGAGGACTGAAAGAGAGCTGATTTGGATTAGATATTGGGAAGAAAATCTTCACCGTGAGGATGGTGAGGTTCGGAAACAGGTTGCCCAGAGAAGCTGTGGATGCCCCATCCCTGGAAATGTTCAAGGCCAGGTTGGATGGGGCTTTGAGTACCCTGATCTAGTGGAAGATGTCCCTTCCCATGGCAAGAAGGTTAGACTGAGATAGTCTTTAAGGTCCCTCCAACCCAAACTATTCTACGTTTCTGACGATTACGTGTCTGGGGCACATCCATGGTCTGTCAAGGATCTTCTAGCTTTAACAACAGGGATTTTATTTTTTTCCCCATTTGCAAATGTATTTACTTCTCTCTTTCCCTACAAATAAAGTGATGGCAATCCTGTTTAATTCCCACCATACAAATCCGTGCTCCACTGCTACAATGACGGCACTTTTTAACTTCAGCTCAAATTAAAACTGAAGCGTCGTTGCTGCCACTTTCGGAAACAAGGAGCCAAAGATTTAGATAATTTACAAAAATAATAACGAAAACCACTGGGGCCGGCAGCTGCACTTTGTGGAGGGCAGAATATATCATAGCAGCCTCGAGGGGCGGCACAGGGACCCCGCAGCAGAGTGACCCCGGGGCACAGGGACCCCATGGCACAGACACCCTGGGACAGTGGTACTCCGGGGGCTGAGAGACTCCTGTGCGGCAGGGTGACCTCGGGGCAGAGGGACCCCCGCAGGGTGACC